>PVKM010017012.1:0-26317 GCA_004027735.1 Carollia perspicillata
GGAAGGGGGAAGACCTGGCCCTCAGAGGTGGCATCACAACCATTAAGAGGTCAGCGCCTGCCCCCGCCCGCCCCTCCCCCGCAGCAGTGGCATGGGAATTCGAGCCCTGTCAAAGAAGGTGTTCAGGAAGAGGAAGAAAACTTGAACCAGTGACAGGGTTGCACCCTGGAAGTCTCTCTACAGAGGTAACTTTGTATGAGTCTCACAAAAATTGTAAGATAAAACTTTTCCCAGCTTTCCTAACCTATCACAAGGAGCCCCTTGAGCTCACATAAGAACTCAGCTAAAAGGCTCAACCCGCATTTCTGTTTTTATTAGAAGGAAAAAAAGTTTGTAAAATAATAATAAATAATAAAATAGCCAAAAAAATGTGGGACAGGAGGGTGATTTTGTGAAAGTCAGAAGTTAGCTGTAAGAACTTCACGGTCAGGCAGGAGAAGGGTTACAGCTCTGTCCTGCTCTTCTGTGAGCTCAGAATTTCCTTCACCTTTCAGAACAGCAGTTTCAGCATTTAGAGAATGGAAAAATGAAGGACACAGTTTGTGGGTGTTTGTTAAATGAACTTATATAAGGTTTGTTGTGAGGTTATAAAACTTACTGTGGATTAAGTAAGCACTTAATAAATTATAGTTAACAATGTTATTCATGTTACTACTGAATTTTATATAATTTTAATACAGTAAATTTACTAATCATTTATCTGATAGTTACAATTTACCATAACATTTATTACTTAATTTTTATTTCACTGTTGTAGCCTTTTTGTTATACTCACTATTGATGAAACTGAATAATTAAAGTATGATTTCATTTAGAAGTTTTATTTCACTGGCAATTTTTTATCTGATTAACTGTCTATTTACTGTATTACTTCCTTCAAACAGACATAGAGCTATCGCAGAAACCTGCCAAAGGTTGACATAGCAGAGGAGGTGGATTTACCTCAGAGTAACAGCTGGAGAATTTTAGTGAAGGCTCCCAAGGAAGCCAACAGTAGTCTTACCTCTAAGACCAATTCTGAAGTAAAAGTAGACCTTAGTTTGGTTAAAAAATGGTGGAAGGGGTCAGGCAGTGGAGCTGCCCTTTTATAAGAAGCATGCAGGCAAAATATTTTTGAGAAAATGTTGCAGCAAGAAATAGTTATATAGGAATGGGAAAAAAAGATCCTTGAAGGGTAAATAGACCTAAAAAGCTTCTGATGTGGCCATGAAAAAAAGTTTGACTTCTATTCTGAAGACGTTGGAAAGGGAAAGGTGAAAATTGTTTATAAAGTAAAAATGGAAATGATTGCATTCTGAGTTTTTTAAAATGGCAAACTGGAGGGGCTGTGGGGAACAGACTGAGAATTCTGAGACCACAAGCGAAAAACTGTTCAGAGGGATCATGGAGGCATGATGGTGTGAACTGAGGGGATATCGGGATTGGCATATTATGTCTATAATTGAGACTGAAAAATGAATGTTCCTTCAGTTTATATAAAAGAATGCATTTCTTGCCCTGGCTGGTGTAGCTCACTGGATTGAGTGCAGGCCTGCGAACCAAGAGATCGTGGTTTGATTCCCAGTCAGGGCACATGCCTGGGTTGCAGGCCAGTTCCCAGCAGGGGACACAGGAAAGGCAACTATACATTGATAATCCTCTCCCTCTCTCTTTCCCTTTTCCTGTAAAGATAACTAAATAAAATTTTAAAAAAGAGCAAAAAATACTTAAAAAAAAGAATGCATTCCTTTTCAAGAAGCATTGAAAATTAGTAAAAAGGCTTCATATTGTATGTTAAAAAAACTTTGGGTATTTAGTTGGATTTTTTAAAACCTATTTTACCTTTATTTATTTACTTGTTTATTTTTATTGTTGTTCAAGTGCACTTGCCTCCATTTTCCCCACACCCCTTTTCCTGACCCACCCACCTTCACCTGTAACCCTTAATCCTACCCTCCTTTGGCTTTGTCCATGGGTCCCTTACACACATTCCTTGACAACCCCTGAATGCCTGGATTTAGATTCTGTCTTATAAGCAGAAACCAGAGTATTTTTACTCCCATCAGCCCTTTCCATCTGCTTTATGGGCTTATCCTTTTCCTCTGACAAGCCCTATAGCTTTCCAGGTACTCTACAGAGTATACCTGGTACATAGTTCATTGATTAGGCATTAAAATTTCCAGACCAAAATATTCATTACATAACAATACCCAGCCCAGAATAGCAGAACCAAAGTTTGGAGCTACTCAAGGCCTATAAGCCTCCAGTGGGACATGAACTAGTTGTTCATGGACATGAACATGTCCAGTGGGACATGAACTAGTTGATTTCTTTCCCCTGTATCATTTTAACTCTTCTAGAATATGACCTAGAGGAAGGGAAGGGTTTGCTAAAAGCAACATAGTCATACATGGCAGATAACAAGATTACAAAGCTATAATCTTGGGTTTCTGGCCTCCCCATCTCTGATGCACTCTTGTTTGATCTTTTTCAGGAATCATTTCTGTGTACTTTGACATTGCCCACTAGAGACCTGCAATGGCAGTTGACATAGACAATATCCAAAACTTTCCCGACACTTCATTTATCACTTCTCTTTCATTCTTTAGATCAAGGGAACCTAGAACTTTTCTAACTGAGCGTTAACCTTCCAGAAATTCCTTCTGAACAGGATCCCTTAGTTCCTCTTCTTTTGCAGCAGGCAGAACACATTTCACCGTGCTGGAAATAAGGTCTTGGCTACCTTAGCCTGGGCTGGGTAGTCTCTGCTACCAACCCTGTGAACACATGATACACCCTTGCTGTGACTGCCTTGGAACCTTCTGTATTGGTCCAAAGGTGAAGGGAAGCATTCCTGCCTTTGTCCAAGGAAGGACTGGAAGTAGTTCATGGGCCTTACACTGTCAATTTTCTCTACCAAGATCTCCTCTTTCACACTTTCAAACATCACCTCTCTTAGAGGAGGAGATGACTGCTGAATGTTTCTCAAAGGACAGTTGAGTCATTTCTTTGGAAGTAATGTGTAGACACATTCTTACTAGAAGAAGGTGAAACAGGACACTTGTTTTATTCTCAGCATTCCTTTAATCCATTGCAGAAATTGGGAGACAACAGAATGAGGCTCATTTGCAACCTGTGAGACCTTTAAAGACAAAATGCATGCATTTTTATCTTGGTTTTGATGCCTGTGATTTTGGGGGTGGGAGGCAGGCCTAAAATGGAGGAAGAAATAAGTGACAAAATATCTACAGTATTCTCTTTCTTGTCTTGTATTCTGTAGCTAAAATTTGTCCTGTCTACATCATATGTATTTGAAAGTACTTTACAATATGTAAACTATATGTGTGTCTATAATAGATTATATTTTATGTGAACATATAAATGCATGTGCATGGTATGAATATGTATGTAGGTTTCAATGTATACTAATGCAATTTATATACACATACAGGTATGTGTGTGCACACCCTACTGTGCACATGTGTATATGTATATGTCTGTATATCTATGCACACACATTCAGAAATGTGACAAGACATATTATTTACCCAAGAATAATTATATTTAGAACAGTCTTTCAAAATCAACAACTGTTATTTTATAATTATATGATTTGTGTATTATAGATGATAAATTTGATGCATAAAGGAATATGTATATTTAAATAGAGATAATTTCTCTCTAAACTATGTCTTTCTTAAAGTTTATTTCAATTAATATTTGTGGAATAACTACATTAATTTGTTCATTAATACTTTTGCTAATGTTTAAAACCTGTTGTTATATTAACTTCAACAAGTCCTTTCTCACATATTTAATAAACTAATCCTCTGTATATAGGGATTGGCATTGGATACATCACACTAATTAAGTGACAAATTGGATGTGTTCACTCAAATGGCCCTCCCACATTTAAACCTTTCAAACTGCAAGGAAAGTGACAACAAACTTCAGAGCTACATTGAGGGAGCGAGAGAATCGGTTATCATGGTGTCACTGGGAGCCAAATCAATTCATGTGTTCTGTCATCCTTAGAAAGTACTCTTTCGCACGCCGTCAGCCATAAATTTCGCAGGATTTCCCCAAAGTCAATTGCTCCTTCCATTTGAGATTAAGATGAAAGCAAATTGATTCTTCGCATACATAGAGGAAGCGTGAGAGAAGAGATACTTTTAGTCAACTCACTTTCTTTCTTTTTTTCCCTGACATATTTCTCCTGGCTCACTAATGTAAGGTTCTTAGTAATTGAAATTCTGGTTGTGAAATATATTCAGGCATAACAAATGTGAACGCAATTTCCCTTAGAGCTACCTTCTATGCCAGTAGGCAGGGAATTTATTTCTGAGTAACTTAGTTTTGAGCACATTAAAAAAATAATGCAACTCTTTTTAACATGTAAACTGGAATTGCTGCCAGCATGTCACATTAAATATAATTTTACTGTATCTTCCAAAATGTACTGATAGTATCATTTCTCTCTTTTTCTTTAGTTGAATTGAACAAATTCAGAATAAGCGTTTAAAATTTTTAATAAGCTTTTCCTTAAAATATAGTTTCTCAGTAGAGAACATATTATAAAATGAAACTAAGGTAATTTGTAACCAGACACAGGTGAATTAGGCTGCCATGTAAACAAGTTTTATTGAAGCTGTCCGTAGGGAAAGCATAGACATAGAAACACATTTTATTCCTCATTTTGGGCAGTGTAAACATGTAGAAGAATTTAAGAGCATTATTTGAACTAAATTAGAATTTTCTAAAGATATGTGACTACATAAAACACCATGTGGAAATGAACAAATGTTACTAAATAAGAAAAAAATCAAACACAATAGAAACTGATGAAATATAGAAAACACTAAATTTTTATTAAATATGCATATGCTTCCTGACTCGTCTTTCAACATTTTACATACAGTTACGTACAGTGCTCATTGCTTGTTTGTCCATCACATACCCTGAGTGTACAAATTCTACTTCTAATGTTGCCAGTAAGAGGCCAAATCAAGTGATTGACCAGGAAAAGTTATTTAAAGTGATTAAGGACTAAAGGCAGAAAATCAGTGATGGTTACTGTTTGCCAGTCAAGTGCATCCCATTCCACCATAACCATAATCTTGAAGAACAAGACCAAAGTGACGGCAACCATTGAGGGATATGCTCATTGAAGGCAAGGGCACTAATGAAAATTTGGGGAGGGGCTGTATCAGCCATGGAGAAACTTCTCATGACCTAGAGTGCAAACCAGGTCCAGAAGTATATCCCCCCAGCACCATGATGGCCCTGCCCAGTGCAAACAGTTTGTTGGTGAAGTTGTATTTTTAGTGCTCATCACCTCCTGCTGTCTTTACTGACTGGCTTCTGGAAAGAAATACTGGCAGCCCTGCTAGGAAATCTGAGGTTCCTCAGACCTCCTGTGGAAGTGCCTGCTTCATGCTTCTTGCTTTTGCTATGGCAGAAATCTTAAATGTGTGCCTTCTCAGGGTCCTGTAATATACCAGGCTGAGTGCTGACAGCCTCCCTTTAGCTGTGCCAAGGGCAACCTAAAGCTCTAGCTCACGGTCCCTTCCTGGCCCACAGATTTCTGCTAGCTTTCCAAGTGTGCTACCTAGTCATCAGTCAAAATTGACTCTTGCCAGCAGTGTGAGGGCACACAGAAGACCAACCCCAGTGGGGTTGTATGTGGGGGTTAAACATGTCTAGTGCTAGGGATGCCTGTGGGCAATTTAAGAAAATCAGTTTATAAGACATCTCCTGCAGCTCAATGCTGGGCTTCTTGATGGAGTCTATGGTGCATTTATAATGCTCTATGCCCTTTTAATTCTCTTCAACAGTCTTATTTGCTGCTCTTCCAGCCCCTTCCTGCCCTCGCTCCCTGCCCCAATTCATGGGTTTCACAGCTCAGTATTCCGGATGGGATGGGAGAGAAATGCATGTCCTTGGTCGCAAGTCTCACACAGCTGGGGCAGCCAGGCGCTCATTTGCACACTCTCTCTGCCCCCTACTCCCGCCCGGGAGAGGGAATCGAAGACCTAGAAAGTCTCCCTTGGCACTGAGTTGTAGTGCCCTGTGGGAGGGATGACTTGAATAAAGTCAAAATTTCCCCCTAAACCATTATAATGTGTCCAAACTTATTTTTTTGTTGCTGTTCTAATGGTGTGCCAGAACTTTTGCATTGGAAACCTGGACTATCAGGAAATTCTGTAAATTTGCTTTATCTCTTAATCTATTTACAGATGCTCCCCAAAATATTAGAATTCTAGGTTTATGGAATTTAATTTAATGCAGTTCAACTTCATCAAATATATTTCACTGTAAAAAAATGTTGCCCCTGGCTTATAATGGGATATTAAATAGAAAATGAATGACTTTTAAGGAAAAAATATATAGATATACATTTATAAATAATAAATTGTCAACATTTTAAATGTTTATTAAGAATTAATACATTTTGAGACACATATATGTTTCTGCATATTTTTTAGAGTGTGAATCCATGTACATATAATTCCTTAGTAGGTGATTTTTTAAATAAATCAAACATTTATATATCACATATATGTGTGCTAGAAAAACAAGAAAACTTCAGAGACAAAATAGTGCACGTGCTATGAAGTTTTGGACTTGGAAAATCACTGGTTTTCTATGTTAGCCTCTGTGACCTTAGCTCTCTGGTATTATTCCTGGGATCGTGTTATTTTACACTGTAGATATTTTGCAAGTGTTAATAAGGTTACTGTGCCTTTGACCTTCTGATAGAAAGATTACCAAGATGGGCCTGACCTATCTGAGCCCTTAAAACCTTAAAAGCAGAGAGGGTTTTTTGTTTGTTTGTTTTGGCTGATAGTGGTGGTTGAAGTCAAAACAAAGTTTTGCAATTGAGAAAGATCTGAAAAAAAAAAGTGGTCTTTTGTTTCTGGATTTGAGGAACGAATGGTGATCTTTAGAGGAAAGGGACTTGAGAGCAGCTTTTAACAGCTGAGCATGGGCTCCGTCAGGCTTAGAGCCCGCAGGAAAAGTGGGGCCCAGTCGTACAAAGGGTGGGACCTGGGTGCTGTCAGAAACCTGAAGGAGCTCCTCCCCAAACACAGCCTTTTTGGCAAGAGTTCAGCCAGCGGACCTCTTGCTGCCAGCTTTGGGAGACTAAGCAGAAATCCCAGGGCAGCCCACCTGAACACTGACCTCCAGGGCAGGGAGATAATATACATTGTTATTGTCTCAGGCGTCTTAGTGTGTGATAATTAGTTAGGAATCAATAGAAAACGAATAATAGTATATTGTAGTAATGGTGAAGAAAAGAGGACATTTCCAGCTGGAGGAAAAATAACAACAAAAACTATACACAAAACAGTAGGAACTGTGACAAGCATATTGACTATATTATTATCCTCTAGGGTTTCAAAGGAAAGATACATTCATGCATCTATGTAATTTGAATAGTGCTTATTTTCTAATCCTTTTAATTTCTTTCATTTATAGCTTCTAATTAAACACCCAAACATATTATATTTCACTTATGTTAAAATTGTAGAAGGATTGAAGTGTTTAGAAAAATTCTATTTATTAAGGTGTTTTTGTGAAAAAGACAAAGTACAAAATAAAGTATTGAACATACCTTAGTACACAGGAAAATAAAAAAAAAAAAAAACATGTTTTAAATTTCCAAAAGATAGTTGGTGGACTAGAAGGTATTTCTTTTAAAATAAAGTAATATTTTTTACTTACTTCTCTTTCAACAAAACTAGAGAACAGATTAAAAATGTTAATTATTAAAGTGAGGGTCGAATGCAAAGTCTCACGTTGGTAGTTAGATATTTGAAAATATATTGTAGAATTAAATGAAAATGAAATGAAATACACAGAATCACCTGCAGAATAGGATTTAGAAGAAGAAAATCTACCAAGTACAATGACATATTTTTCAGATGAGAAGGATTCTACTGGAAAACATAAGACCTTACTAAATAAGCCTGACTTGTATACATGCAGGGCCAGAGGAAACACTGGGTAATGAATTTATCCTCTACTATGAGTCCTTGAGTTTGGGGATCACCTAATGCTTGACCCCCTTTCATAAGCTGGGGATCAACTGTGTGTTTGTGACAAGCCAAAACCCAGGGGGCATGATACAAGTCAGCCTTTTCACTGACTTCATCTCGAGAGAAGAAAATAAATCATAACGAGCATGTCTTCAATTCACTGATGTTTAGACTCCCACACAAACTGGGTGCCTGGAAATGCATGGAATCTAATAAAATGCAGTCACTTCCTTGACTTACTTTTTCACTGATTTTCTTTTGTTTTTACTGTGGTGATGTTGATGTTTTTACATACCACATATTTACAGGTGTTTTAATCCCACACAGGATGCATGTTCTTTCTTAAAATTGGTCACACATGAAAATGTAGGCACTTACTTAGAACGTTCAAGATGCTATTATTATATCTTTGGAATTTATCTGAATATGTTGGCATTTATTTCAAGCTAGCATATGCTACTCATATGAACAGCGGTGTGGTGCTAATGGAATTCCACAGATACTTTAAGGGGAAAAAAGGAGAACAAATGGGTCACCCAGTTTCCTAGGGTGATGTTCCTGGCTGTGCATCATAGAGGTAAATATCACCATATAAGATTTCTTGCTGTGACTTAAACTTCCATACCATGCACATGTGGTTCATCACCTGAAAAGTACATAATTGCACAGCTTGTATTATCTACACAGTTCAGTTCTAGAAGCTTGGAATCCTCGATCCTGTTTGATAAACTACTTAAAATCTCTCTCTTTTTAAATTAACTATCTATTAAACCTTCCTTGATAGCAGTGTGATACACTATAAACAACAGATCACTGTATCAGTCCTATTTTTCTCTATCCATGAATTAATTTTGAGTTTTGTTTTACCCGTGACATATATAACATATAAAATTAATGCAAAAATGTGCAGAATAAAACATTGTGTGGTTGTATGTAAAATTATATCACACTGCTCTGAAACTTTCTTTGCCACAGCAAATAAAGCACTATGTATGTAAGAATAATAAGTACATAGACTTATTTTGCTCATACAATTTTAGAAACAATGTAAAAGAAAACTTGAGAAAATTAGTACAACAAATAGGGGAATCCCTGTGTCTGCTTTCATTCTTTCTCGTGTTGAAAGGTAGATGAGAAAAGGTCACCTAAAACTCTGAGAAGCTGGAAATTACATGAAAGTACTCATTTAGCAGGATATTTTTTGCAGATAGTTAAATATTACAATAATGCAATTATGCATCAAAGCTAACAAAATTAATGCTTTTAAAAATGTTTTCCTTTTAGAAATAGACATTTGGACATTTTTGGAATTTTTCCAATAATGACAATATTTTATATGAAGAAAATGCTTTAGTGAGGAAATAAAACGATTCTATGCCTCTGCCACATCATAATTTACAGATTTTTACTTTTGTAGTCTTTGACAATATACAAACTATATATTGATGCTAGCTTATGTTTATAAATATGAACCTGATTATCTCCTGTGCCTTCAAGTTTCGTAAGGATGACCGAAGTACACAGTAACTGATTGAGGGGGCCATTTTGCTGTGAATGCTTCTACAACTACTTCTTAAATTCTTAGCCTGCAAGAGTGGACTTGGGAACAACCGTAAAGTAAGACTCCTAAACCAGAATTTTCAAAGTAAATCCGGCAGGAAACAAATCCTGAAAGAAACTCTCTGAAGGAAAGAAGATGAGAACATGATTTAGTCAGTAAGTTCAATGAGCAAGGAAATGGGCAGTACTGCTTCTCCCTCTTGACTAGCTCACCATGTATCACATTGTCTGGGCACCCACAGTCTGCACTGAACAAATCCACTCAACTTGCTGTAAACCCAGTTCCCAGTGTGAGCAGGGAAAATCATTTGTATTGTACTCATTTAAATTAATTTATTAATATTTCACTGGAAATGTTTTGAGAATTGGCATATTATAGAATTAAATTCTTTCTCAGGAAGAGTTTATTTAGCCTTAAATAAAATAAACTTAAAAATTGCAAAAAAAGTTAGATACTCCCACACCTTAAATTTTCCAAATAGCTATGGATTTGTTTTGAGAAAAGACATTCAACAGTTAAAATACAATATTTACAATCAGTATATTGACCGGTTTAGTTCCTGAGGTTGATTCTATGGAATAAATGGGGACTGTGACACAGAGCCGTACAACAGAGTGGAATAAGTTATTAAGTAACTGTGTGGGAGAGTTATGAAGACATCCCCCCCACCCATGAAGATGCTTGTATCGGCGACAAGTCCGGGCATGTGTCTGCAATCGCAATGTGCAGTGGAATCTTAGCAAATGTACTGGCCTTGATTTTAAAGATATCTTTGACATGATTATTCATAACAGCTTTAAAAAAAAAACAGAAATGTGTTCCAAAGAAAACAATATTTAGGGACACTCAATGCATCTTAAATTGACCTCCTATGATGAAATGTTCTTATGGAGAAATTAGTGTGAAACTCAAGATAAAATTAGAGCAGCATTTAGAAGGGCTTTAGATGATTCATTAGTTCAGTAAATTTTATCATACTTACAATTAATATACTGACATAAGAAGAAAACTGATAGGCATATGAGACAAAGATGAAAGAAATGCAGGTTCATGAAGTCAAAACCCCACCTAGGTAGAGACACTGACTGTTCATGGAAAGATAAAACATAATGAGAAATTCCAAATGTAGTTGTAAAGGAATCAACTGCATCTATTACAAGATAGCCTCAATATATGTACAAAGACACTTAGAATACTTAATAAAACATGTTAAAACCGAATCTCCTCTGCAACCTGCCATCAAAAATATTGATGCCATCCAGGTCTCAGTGAACTACTCTAGCAGTTATTAAATGCCTCTGACACATGAGACACAATGCATTGCCCTTCGCTGCATTAAATTAGTTACTTTTCAAATGAAACCTCAGAGTGGAACCATTATTCCCAGTTTAGAGCTCTTCAAACTAGGCATGGAGAATTCACGTAATTTTCCTTGAGGGAATTGACCGTTTCTGTTTTATTTTTTCACTGTGCATCCACGTGTAGAGTGACTGACACAGACGTGGGTATTCACAAATATGTTTGAAAGAATGGATGGTTGAGAAAATCTAGACATGGGCAAGAAGACTTCCACAAGAGAGATAACAGTAACAATAATTAATAAATGATGCAAGTTTTCCATAAAAATGTTCTCAACATATTTCCAAGGATAAACATTTTTAAAAAAGAAAACCTTAGAACTATATTATCACCCATCAGGGATGTTGTAGAAATAATTTATATAAAATTATTTTATTGTGGTATCTATTTTATATTATGAAGTATGAAATAATACATTAGAAAATATATAAACTATCTCAAAATAAATGAAAAAATTTCTAGATTCCTTTGAGAGATTCATTTTTTTCTTCTGGAGTGAATTTTTTTTTCTGTATAGTTATAAGCTGGGAACTATATTGTTAAATAATCAATATGCATTTATATTTTATTGCCTAAAATATTTACCTTTAAATAGTTTATTAATATTCCTATAGTTGCTAATTATCCAATGATATTCTTTGTAGGATGGAACACTAAAAGGTACAGATTAGTTTAATAGATGCTCTTTCTTCCTGGCAATTTTCAATTATATTTGGTAGGCAACCATGGCGTAGAATTCAGTGCTACTGATAAAGTCATTAAGTCATTTTTTATCAACAAAAGCAAGTCATTTTAAACTTCAAATTTTCCAAATTTATCAAATACGTCCATTATAAATAAAAAGGGAGAAGAATAGGATATTAGCATGAAAAACATGAATTCTTCTAAAAGTAGAAATCATTTTGTCATGGAAATGGTGCATTGGATAAGGTAACAGTGAAGAAGTTGATCAGAGAGAGAAGTGTGCTTATACAATAGGAAAAAGTCATTACCGTGATACTCAGACTTTAAGAAGAGCCTGTATAATATACAGCTTTACATTTTAAATATACAGTAATGAGATATTGAGACAAAGTATGTATTACATAGAACAGTGATTAGTATGCAAAACATTGCATTATTATGTTGGATGAATTGAGTAAAAAAGTCTAAATTTAATTTAATTTTGTTTAGATTTGTGAATAAAGCTAAGAAAGATGTAATAATGACCTTGAAAAGAAGTTAAAAAATATTCATTACACATGTTACAAGATAAATACATTTTGATGACTCAGACAACAAATGAAAGGAATTAAATATATCTTCCACTGCCTGTTTTGCTACAGTAGGTACAATATTCCAACACTGGCCAATGAAGAATACATGATTAAAAAATTATTTCGAAAGGCAGTTATGGCTGTTTTAGGCACTGGCAAAACATTTAAGAAAGTTGTTTTGTACTCAGATAAAAATAACTCTAGGTCAATTCTCCAACAATCAATTTGATTCAAACCAATATTCCAAAAGCAAATTGATTTTTGCCAAAATGGGTGCAGTTAAAGAACTAGAATAGACCAACTTCACAAAAACTGTAATAGATATGAGGTAAGATTACAAAAAATAAAGTCACAAAACTGGAAAAGAGGGAGGCAATTAAAAGTTTATATAGGCCATTATGTTTAATAAAATTTATTTGTGCACTTGCTTTAAGTATCTGTTGAGGATAGAGAAAGTTGTAGAAAGAAAGATGTGTCAAAACCAAAATTCAGTGTCAACCCATTAATTAAAATTATAATATGACTTGGCCTTCAAATATATTTTATGGCATAAAATGTTTTTTAAAAAGCAAAATAAATGAACAAATAAAATTGAACCAGGCTCATAGTTACAGAGAACAAACTACTGGTTGAAAGAAGGAAGAGATTTTTGAGGACTTGGTGAAAATGGTTAAGAAGTACAGAGTGATAGTTACAATATAGACATAGGATGTTAAGCACAGATTAGGGAATGCAGCCAATAATATCATCATAACTGTTTATGGTGCCAGGTGGTTACTGGAACTATAAGGGGAACACTTTGTAAAGTATATGGTTGTCTAACCAATAGGCAGTATATCTATCCAACACTAATACAAAATAATGTTGAATGTAAAATGTAATTAAAAAATAAAAGAAAAAAACAAATCCTCAATTTCATTACAGTTTTGAAATGAAACCCTATTTCTTAATCTCTTATGCTTGGATAAATATAATTCCATTTCTAAATTAGCAATTAAGATTTTGGCTGAAAATATAATTTTATTCCCAAAAACTCAGTGACAAAAATAAAGAAATACAACAAAAATAATGTTTTATATAGTATCGATAAGAATATATTTAAAATTATTGAGGTATTTTATGTTATTTTATATGTATGAAATAGATAAATTATATTTTACTATATAAAATAACAGTTTAATAATTTAAATATTCAATACTTTATTGTCTAGATTATTTAAAAAATAAATACACTTAATATTTAATCAGCTAATTAGTAAGATAGATTAGATAGATTTTATATTGTACTTTTGCTAAAATCATAAGAGCATCTTTCAGGATTTCCAAATCTAGTATTTTTCATAAGACATAACCATCATGCCTGTATGCATGTATACATTATTAATATATGTGTACCCACATCCATACACATGCATATACATAAAATAGTTGCTAATCCTGATCAACACAAACACAGGAATAATATTCAAAAGAATTAAACAGTCTATTTAAATATAATTAATTATGAATAGTTCACATAATATTATTTTCCAACTTAAATAAATGTATGCATATATTGATATTTTACTATAGGATCCACATAACTTTGCATTAAAATACCCTATACTATAAAGTTTTAAATACATGTCCTGAAACTGAGGAATCATTTTAATCTCATGTGAAACTCCAGTTGGCGATCGTCCTCTCCACAACGGCCGACATTTCGTACAGGCACCCTTACCCATGCCATACACAGTGGGAACTCACTATGCCAGGTCACCATTTCAGTGCATTTCGTGTGCTGCGGTTAGCCAAGTGATATGTACAATAATAAAAATTAAGTTTAAACCTGTGTTTGATATCAGTTTTATCAATGATAACAAAGTCAATAAAATTTTTAGGAAAGCTTTTCCATTTTTTCTCACAATTAAGGTTGGTTTATTGATTTCTTTTTGATAATGGCAAGGACTTCTCCAATGTAAAAAGTGAACTTAATACATAAGATGGGGCAAATGATCAGAAATGCATACCTGGGTAGTTTCCAGGGGGTGGAGGGATCAGGCAAAAATGAAACAGGACACCTGGACATGGACAACACTGCTGACCGCTGGGGGAGGGGAGTCTAAGGGGACCAAATGGTAATGGATAAAATAAAATAGAGGTTAAATTAAAAAAAAATAAAACCTTTGTATGCATTATATTTTATTTTCACTGTGAACTTTGAATGAGATAATACTTGGATATTCTCTGTGAGTCTGTGAATATATGGTCGTTACATGCACTTCTGAAAATATTTGAATGTTATATTGTTAGAATGTTTTCATCCAGATATTAAAATTAATACAAAGTCCTCATTAATATTCTATTTGTTTCTATGAATCTCACAGCATTATAAAAATATATAAGATAACAATGACCTCCCACTTAGAAATGTTTCTGTATTCTTATAGGGCATAGGACCACTACCATCAAAAGACCATTATAGTAATTTAAAATGAAAATGTTAGCTATTTAATTAATAAGAGATAACTGTCTATCAAGAATGGCTGCAGATAATTATAGTCAGTACTACATAAAATAATAAAAGACATCAGCTTAGCTCAGTTTTGAATGAAAATATATGAAAGTCAAAGAGCTCAGTGATGTTTAAGTGTTGTGTGAATGAAAGATATTTTTTAATAACTGAAAATAGTCTTGTAATGAATGTGTCTTAATTAATTATAAAAAACAAGAAATGAAGCTGACTACAAGATTCACTATTGTTATGGCCCCTGATGGATGACATCCAGCCATGAAGCGCTCATTCCAGCACAAATATTTGTCTCCTGTGTTAACACTGCATCTGTATAAACAAATATTTTAGCAATATCAATTAGTTTCAAACTAGTCTATTTTCCTGTATTTAACCATAAATGCATGCAAGGCTATATTTAAATAAGGGATAAAATAATATCTCCCAAATTGAAACACTACTAATAATACCTTTTGTGTTCAGGCAGTTTCCCACTCTGCTCATATAGGCATTCATGGAGCCAAACAACTAAATTGTCAGGACAGAGTATTACCTCAAGCCTGGCTTGTGCAATCTTTTACAATGTTCCCTTTACCTGAGGGGAAACGAGAAGAGGAAATACTCATATATATTTAAATTTCACAATCATGTCTTAACCCCTATGATGGGAATAATGTTTAAGACACTGTAATAATTTTCTTTTTTTCAATATTTTATTTATTGAAATGGCTTGGAACCCCAGCATGTGCCCTGACCGGGAATCAAACCAGGGACCCTTTGGTTTGCAGACTAGCACTCAATCCATGGAGCCACACTAGCTAGGGCCACTATGATAAATTTCTATGCAACACACTCTCCTATTATAAACACATGTAACTGTTACAATAAAGCTGTGAGAGCTGCTATTATATTCTTCAATTGACATAAACAAGTGATCCTTTGACAGCTTAGATCACTTGCCCAAATTCACATAGCAGAAAGTCAGATGAGGGCCCAAGAAGCCTCACATCACAGCCATGATGCAAATGACAACTTTAACAAAGAAACTGATTTAAGCAAATCGTTTCCCAGGACTCGCACGAACTAAATGGAAAATGAAGAAGGAAACAGAAGAATTTTCTAAATTACAGCTTCTATTTTTTTTCCTGAGGTGATAGGGAAAGAGCATACTAAACTGAAGTTTACATCATAAGGACATTGATGATGGGCAGAAAACAAAGACACTGATCTTCACAAGGATACGCACAGATGAGAGTTCAGTACATTTAAAGGTTGACTTTGCAAAATAAATGAACTGTACAAAAATTAATTTTTATGAAAGGAGTTAATAAATAATGGAAACATTGTTGAAGAGGCAAGTGCAAATAAAGGGGATGAAAAAGAAAAATCCAGTAGGTGCTCATCCAAAATTTGTCTAAAATTTGTTTTCTAAGAGAAAATGTTTAATTTCTCTCTCTTTCATTTTCAAAAGTGTGTTTGAGTTTTTCTCCAAAAATTTTACCCTGGAGAATGTTCCATATGTACCTGAGAATGTATATTCTATGCTATAGGTGTCTGTTAAATCTACTTGGCTTATCTGTGGTTCAAGTGTTCTACTTCCCCGTAGATCTGCCAATTAGTTCTACCCGTTATTGAAAGTGGTGTGTTGAAGTTTCCAAACATTGTTGAGTTGTGTCTTTCTCCCTCCAATTCTGTTAGCATTTGGTTCATGTGTTTATAATTGTTGTACCTTCCTGATAAACTGATCCAATTTTCATTATAAAATGTCTCTATTTACCTGTAGTAAAAAAAAAAATTGCTTCCGATAGAGGTTTTCAACATTTCTACATGCACTATGTTCATTGTATCAATGTATTCCTTTTCACCATTTAGCAGCTGTAAACTTCCTTCATTCGGTTCAGTTCCTAGTTTACATTTTCTTTGTTATGGTACTGACAATTTTTTTGCGTATGATGCCCCGACTCTCACAGTGTTTTAGAGAAAACATGACATTTGCTTGTGAGCGTGACTGTTGGAAAAGAAGCAGTTTGAATATGGCCAAGTGATGGATCGTGACTTCTTTGAAACTGGGTGGAAAACTGTAACACCTGATGAAGGTAGGCGTGTGTCACTAAACATGCATTTGTGAAGAGTGTGCAGGTGTGCACATTCTGTGTATTCAGTTGCAGTTTTACATTCACCTGGTATTTTTTATGGATGAAATAGTGCATAAACGAACACAAAATGTGCATTGTGTAAAACTTGTTCCTTAATACAGCGATCACTTTGGAGTACATTCATGTTTACAAAACAAGTTTTATAGCTGAACTCACTGTATTTCAAATTCTTAAATCACCACTGTTTATATTGGCATAGGGAAACAAGGAGTCTATAATTACAATGTGAGACACCACAAATGTCCTCCCATCACAACTATCCATCCAATCAAGGATTATCTCAGCCTAGTGATGAAAATGTGCGGGGATCATTCTATGGGGGAATTAAAAATAGAACAAAAGATGAAGAAAAATGTTATACAGCGTGACTATCTAGAAAATTATGTGATTCTAATAGTCATTATTATACATATATAAAAATAAAGTAGTTGCAAATTTGTAATATATTTTAATTCAATTTTTTTTAAATATTTTATTTATTTATTTATTTTTAGAGAGAGGGAAAGGGAAGGAGAGAGAGTGGGAGAGAAATATCAAGGTATCCCCTACTGGGGACCTGGCCTGCAACCCAGGCATGTGCCCTGACTGGGAACCGAACCAGCAACCCTTTGCTTCACAGGCCCACGCTCAATCCACTGAGCTATACCAGCCAGGGCTAATTCAATTTATTGGGGTGACATTGGTTAATAAAATTATATGGGTTTCAAGTGTAGATTGCTGTGATACATGATCTGTATATTGCATTGCATGCCCAGCACCACAGTCAAACCATCCTCTGCCCCTTGTATTTGGGAAGCCTTGTCAATTTCGATTCCTCAAAGACAATAGCCTAAGAAGAAATATGATTCGGTCCTCACAAAAGTAGTTTTAAACAATTCTTTTAAATATAATTGGTTTAAAGGAAGAGACTATACCACCAATATTGAATGAATTGATTATATAATCTTGAGTTTTGTAAAATCTATGTTTATATCTAGATTTCTGAGCTACAAAGGACTTTTTCATCACTCTGTAAATTTTTTTGAAAATACAAGGGACACGTAAAAAGTGGGCATTGTAAAATGGCATTTAGTTATCTTTGAAGTTTAGAGAGTTTATAAATAACACTTAAAATTAAGGTTCAAAATATATAATTATGTTAACAGCAATTCTCTTACTGTTTGTTACATTCCTACTATGTCTCACTCCAGTTCTCAAATTACTTTTTTCCTCACCTGAGGATTTTTTTCATTGTTCTTTCCTGAGTAAGAGAGAGAGGGAGAGACATTGATGTGAGAGAAAAACATCAACTGGTCGGTCGCCTTCTAGTAGCACCCCAACCAGGCACCAAAGTGGCAACCTGGGTTTGTGCGCTGAATAGGAATTGAATCTGCAGCCCTTTGGGCCATGGGGCGATGCTCCAACCAACTGAGTCACGACAGCCAGGGCTCATATGCCACTTTTAAGATTAGTAAAGAGAAACTGTAGTTTTCAATTTCAAGCAATAAATATTTTTCAAAATCTGGTAAAAGAATTGACATTAGCTACATGTTTTAAAGGTTTTAAAAAGTATGTGTAAACAATTAAAATCATATAAAATAATTAAAGTATATCTTTCTTGGGAAATGTCCATGGGCAGGATTTCATTATTTCTGTATAATTAGTAAGGTGTACCTCCTTCCACATCCGTTCCTGAAAAATCTTGGTATCTCACTCAAGGCATTTATTTTAATACTTCTCCAATTGTACTTATATTTTGCCTATAAAACACAAATTTTTAAGAGATTTTATTTATTTTATTTTTAGAGAGAGAGGAAAGGACACAAAGAGAGAGGGAGACAAACATCAATGTGTGGTTGTCTCTCTCACGCCCCCTACTGGGGAACTGGCCTGAAACCCAGGCATGTGCCCTGGCTGGGAATCGAACCAGTGACCCTTTGGTTCACAGGCAGGTGCTCAATCCTCTGAGCTACACCAGTCAGGGCTAAAATACAGATTTTAAGTAATTAAAATAAAATTGTATAGTGCCTCAAAGAAACCTTATTGGTTATGCTGAAGTTGGCAAACTGGGTCAAGTTCTAATCCAAATGTGATCTACTCCACCTCAGCTTGAGCACAGTTGTCCACGTTCCTGTTTTGCATGTTTATAGCCCTCAGCATGTGCATGTACATCCATGCACAAAAACATTCACATGAGCCAAATCCTGCCTTTAGTTATAAGAAACAATTTCCACCATAGCAATAGGTCTAGCCTCCTCAGTGGTTAGTGGAAGGACTTTTCAAGGTTTTTAGGCTACTTTTTTCAAGTTGCATGTTCTCACCACAAATGTCCACTGTTTCAAAGTATGCTCTGAGCAACAGTACTGAAAAATATAGAGGAGGTAACCAAAACCCGATTTAGAAAATGGAATAAGATATTTAATGAAAATTAATGATATAAAATGATAACAAAGAGTATTTTCCATATTCCCATATATTTTGAATTTGTAAATTATCTGACAACAAAATAAGGAAAATAATTTGGATACATTTTAAAGATGATTCTGTAAAGTCTTAAGGAAAGATATAAACTTTGATACTAATAGATATTTAGTATTGTGGAATCCATATTTCACTAGCTTTAACCGTCATCTTGTTGCAGTTCCTGGTACACAGTTTCTCAAGTTAATTCATAATTAAGCTCTGGGTGTGTGTGTAGGAAACTTTATCTTTTATCTCTATTGCCTACTAGAATCTCCATCCCAGGGTGAGAGATGAATGCTAATGAATGTTTATTGAATATTAATGAATATTTGTTGAATACAGGAATGACAAGGTCAACTATGTATGATGGATGACAAAATGTAATAAGATTAGGCTCAGGGGAAGGATGCCTAGAAGAAAAATCATGTTAACAAGAAAGGAGATCTTGGTACAGCTTTAGAACAGTGCAGGAGAGCACCTAGAACAGCACCCAAAACAGAGTGGGGCTCAGATAATCACTGTTGAAAAATGTTGTCCTTCTATTCCACTTGACTGCCCAGGAGACAGCACACCAGCTCTTCCCTGGTGTGTGACTGTGTGCACACATTGGCACATGCATGTGTGAAAGGGCTGGGGGATGGAATTATAGCTCCAGGTCTGTATGTGCACGTCGAAAGCAAGCACCGATCTGCTGGAAGGATACACTCATAATTATTACTTTGTCTGCATTGGCCTTCTGTCTCTAAACTAATGATTTGTTTATTGAACAAGTGAGCATTAAAGGCATAAATTGTAGTTATGTCATATGTTTGCTACAAAGGATAATGTTTAAATGTCTCTTCAATGTTAAATCTAAGGATGCGGTGCTCCTTGATATTTAATATCATCTTATCAGCCAGAAAAAGACCAAATGAAAGATTAGCAATCTGCTTATACAACAGAAATGATTCTTCTATATTCTGCTCCATGTAAAATTTAGAACCCATTAAGAGCCTAAAAATGGATGAGGTTCTTTTTCTTTCACCTGACATAGAATCAGTTTTAAAAATAGTCATAAAATTTGCAATTATCGGTCTAAAATCCACTGACAATGACACATGGACTTCCCCCTCACACAGGTTTCCACATTGCAGTCAGCATCCTGGGGCTGCAATCGGGAACTGGTGAGTGCTCTAGAGTTGACACCTGGGATAACTTCACCTTTAAGGGTCCAAGTCAGATATTGCAAGCCCTGCGTAGAGCCAACTTTGACTGCAACTACAACCCAAATTCAGTATCCTTATGTGGGTTAGGAGCATAAACAACTCCCAGAAATTAGCCCATCTTCAATACCAGCAATCAAAAGCTTAAATATAGCCTTAAACTTGGAAGTCTAGAGTTGACTACACTGCTCTATTTACTTGCTGTCAAATAAGATTAAATATGTGGACACATACCTTTTTCCCTTTATTTTTATTGTTGATACTATTACAGATGTTCCCATTTCCCCTCTTTGCTCACCTCCCCTCTGCCCTCTTCCCCCTTCCTCTGGCCATCCCCACACTGCTGTCTGTGCCTATGGGTCATACATGTATGTTCTTTGGCTGATCCCTTTACCTTCTTTCACCTGGCCCT
The DNA here is from genome assembly GCA_004027735.1 of Carollia perspicillata. Lineage (NCBI taxonomy): Eukaryota > Metazoa > Chordata > Mammalia > Chiroptera > Phyllostomidae > Carollia > Carollia perspicillata. The sequence goes on from PVKM010017012.1 coordinate 20,898, forward strand.
TCTCCCCCATCCTCTCTGACAGCTGTCAGTTTGTTTCATGTCACTTTTAATATATATTGCAAAATAAATTATATCATGATAATTCATTGATATGTATAGAAATTTATATGAGTGTGTATAAGATTTTTAATATGCATAACTGACAGGGAATCAGGGCTAATATTGTTACCCCCATTTTATAGGGGAGAAAACAAGCTCAGGGTCATGTGTTGATGTAATTGGACCCCATGGAGAGTATATGGTTCAGCAGAATGCATCTCTATCACCCAAAATGGGGTCTGGCACTCTCTCGTTTATAAACTTCTGCCTCCTACAGCTCACCAGTGACTCATTTCTTTCTAGGTCAAGTCTGGGTTTGAAGAAAATGGTAGCATCACTTCTCATTCTTGTAATCATCCTTTAAATTGGAGCCCTGGAACCCAATTTGGGCATTGAGTTTTTAGCGGAATTTCAGGGAGTCCTTCTAAACCAACATAGTTTTAAATACTTTTTTGTGAAAAAGAATATTTGATTACTAAAAGCAAATTAATTGCTTTATTTCATAGATTTCAAAAATTAGATAACTATAGACCATTTATGAATATTTCAATTAATCATAATGCAATACTCATTCCTTGTGTAACCATATCCCTTGTATCATAAAAATGTCTTATGAATCAAGCAAGTCTCATTATTTTGTTCTGATTTAAAAATGGTTTAATAGATTGTGGTAGTCACAATTTCATGGGATTTAATTAATTTTTAATACATAGCATTGGCTTAAGTGTAGATTTTTATCATCTCTAAAACTTTCATGTAAATAATTTTTCAAAAATCTATTTTAAGAACTTGTATCCTTGTTTGGAGGTTAAAAATATAATCATGATTAATCTAGAAATAATTTCAAAATGTCACTATACTTTACTTGGAAAGATACGCTACATGGCACATAGGGATCTATTGTAACCAACCTAAGCTTTAGTGACACAGAAGGCTTAATTTGCCTAAACACTGTCACCACTGACAATATTTTTCAACTGAGTCCTGCTTTAAAATGATTTATCATCTATAAAACAATTATGGGAGACAACAAGTTATGCTCAAGAAGACTAAACATATTCATTATATAAAAATTGTTTCAAATAGAATCAAACAAATTTATCTTAGCTACTAAGAAAATACAAGGGACATTGTTCATTAGAGCAACCATGAAGGCTGGTTTGGAAATTTCGTTATTGTCTTCTGGTAAATTTTTAAAATCTGAGAAGGAAGACATTGTCCAAGCTTTACACCCTGATTTTATTCCATTAATTGAGTGAAAATGAACATTTCATATAGTATTACACACACAGAATAAGGAATAAATATTAACAATGAATGAATCAGTGGAAATGAATCTTACAATGAGCAATTTTGCTTTTATATAAGTTATAGAAATAACTGGAAGCTCCAGCAGAAGCACAAAATGTAATGTCTGTTAAAAACTAAATTTGCAGGGAAGCAGAAAATATAATTTTCTATGTTCTACAACTATGACCCCTCATCCCACATGTACTCAAATACTTAGCAGTTGTTACAGGTGATTTTCCTACTTTTCAAGTACAAAGGGCAATTTAGTCTCATCACTTATTTGGAAGAGAATAATGAGCTATATATCAGTATCAGTTACATATTTTACATAATTCATGTTACTAGAACTACAGAAAACTGATGCATTATTTAAATTATTTTTAAATGCAAAACTGCGTATTAATTGTATATTTATTTTGACTACAGGCATATCAGTTATCATAAAAGCTTTATGTTTGAATTCTTAATGTATGATTTAAAGAATATTGTTTTTCTAGTCAGGGCACTAATAAACTATAAAGTATGAATCATTTTATTCAAGGTTTATTCATTAGCCTGACAACCTTCTCACAATACTATAGAAAGTCATTAGAAGAAAATCTGACACAGTGGTATGATTAAATACTCCTGAATAAAAGGCCTTAATTTCTGAACAAAAGGAAAAATATATACAGAGGAAGTTAAATATTTCTAGAAAAAGAGAATGTAATTATTTTGTGGGTACAACAATAAAAATTGAAAATATTTACTCTAATGGCCCTCATGATGGGCAATAGAAAAGCTTTATCAAGATTAGTATATGCTGTTGAGTCTTCTAAGTTCTTTATATATTTTGGATATTAAACCATTGTCTGATGGATCATTGGCAAATATGTTCTACCATACAGTAGGTGCCCTTTTCATTTTGATAATGGTAATTTTAGCTGTGCAGATTCTATATAATTTGATATAGTACCATTTTTAAATTTTTCCTTTACTTCTTTGGCCTCAGGAGCTATATCGGTAAAAAATATTGCTATGCAAAATATGCAAAATTTTACTGCCTGTGTTTTCCTCCAGGATTTTTATGGTCTTACAACTTACATTTAGGTCTTTTATCCATTTTGATTTTATTCTGGTGTATGACGTAGCATAGTGGTCTAGTTTAATTTTGTTGCATGTACTAGTCCATTTCTCCCAATACCATTTGTTGAAGAGACTGTCTTTCTTCCATTGTTTGCACTAGCTCCCTTTGTCAAACACTAACTGTCCATAATGGCATGAGTTATTTCTGGACTCTCTATTCTGTTCCACTGATGTATGTGTCTGTTCTTATGCCGGTACCACACTGGTTTGATTGCAGTGGCCTTGCAATATAATCCAGTTAAAATATGAGCAAATGACCCAAGTAGACGCTTCTCCAAAGAGGATATACTGATGGCCCATAGCCAATGAAGACATGTTAAACATCACTAGCCATCAGAGAGATACAAATTAAAACCACAATGAGATATTACCTCACACATGTCAGAATGGCCATCATTAATACATTAACAAACAATAAGTGCTGACAAGGATATGGAGAAAGGGGAACCCTAGTACACTGTTTGCAGAAATGCAGACTGGTGCAGCCACTGTGGAAAACAGTATGGAATTTCCTCAGAAAACTAAAAATGGAACTGCCTGTGGATCCAGCAATCCACTGTTGAGAATATACATGAAGACTCCCAAAATGCCAATTCGAAAGAAATTGTGCACACCATGTTAATGGCAGTGCTATGTACAATAGCCAAGTGTTGGAAACAGCCTAAGTGCCCATCCGTAGATGAGTGGGTTAAAAAAATTGTGGTCCATTTACACAGTGGAATACTACACAGCAGAAAGAAAGAAGGAATTCCTTCTTTTTGCAACAGCATGGATGGAACTGGAGAATATTATGCTAAGTGAAATAAGCCAGTTAGTGAAAGACAAATATCATATCATCTCACTTAGAAAAGGAATCTAATGAACAAAATAAACTAATGAGCAAAAGAGAATGAGAAGCACAGAATCATGGAACAGATTGACAGCTATAAAAGGTTCATTAAAAAACAGATGACACGAATATTGAAAAAATTTAAGTGTTATCCTCTAAATTTTAATAAATTATTTCATTGTTGAGTATTCTGTTCTTCTCTCATTATTCAATATTTCTCTTTTGCACATTGAGAACCAGCATTTATAATATCCCTAAAGAGAATGTATTACAGATTCAAAAAACAAAACAAAAAAAATGAAAAAGCAATATAAAGATTGAGAACTATAGCTACATATAAAATGCTATACTAAGGGGTATTGTATAGCAAATAATTCTAAAAATCATGTGTCTTGCCATGGGTAGTTCCACTTGCCTGGCTCTTAAGTAAACATAGAGAAGCCTGCGGTGTTAGTATTATTGACTATATTTATATATAGCCATCAAGTGTTTTAAGCAAAAGACTATTCCTCTAGATTTGCCACTCCCATCAATCGGCTACATCTAGTAGTCAATCACTCAGTCACTGGGGAGAGCAGCTCACCAGCATTTGCAAGACTGATGGCACGTGAACAATAATGAACTATTTTGACAGGTATAATGTTATTGTGTAACTTGTTTTCAAGTGATGATATCAGAGGGAGCTGAGCGCTTGGAGTGTATAGAGGATATCTGTAAAACCAGAAATGCTCAGCAAGCAGGAGAAATGCCACATGTAAGGCCTCATGAATATTTATTCACATAATGAAGGCATAAATAAATGTTTCAGGAATGTAGAAAAAATGTCAATTGTGGGCCATAACTGTATATGAAGCTGACATATATGTGAAATAGAAATAATATAAACATAATTTATAATATATATATATATAAGCTTTTAAAAGCCGCTTATATGACACATTTGAACGTGCTTTAAATTTTCTGAGGTTTTCATGTACAACCTCTGCCCAGGGAAAGGATTGGGACCGTAAAGCCTTCGTCGCTTAATACTTAAATTGCTCCTGCTTGGCATGAATGCTTCACAAACTAAGAGTGACAGTCTCCTGTGGGTCTTTTGCAAGCACGGTTGTGCAAATGGCAAAGCCTGCCTGTCAGCACATTTTATTTGGAGTCCCAGTGTTATGCACATCTTTACATACCTGAACATTCCCAGGAGAGAGGGCTTTTATTTATTTATTTTTTCCACAAAAATAGTCCATGAGGCCCTGGCTGGCGTGGCTCAGTGGATTGAGTGCCAGCCTGCCAACCAAAGGGTCTTTGGTTCAATTCCTGGTCAGGCCTTGTACCTGGGTTGCAGGCCAGGTCCCCAGTTGGGGGTGCACGGGAGGCAACCACACACTGATGTTTCTTTCCCTCTCTTTTTCTCTCCCTTCACTTCTCTCTAAAGATAAATAAATAAAATCTTTTAAAAAATAGCCCATGTGCCTTTTTGCTATCATGCTAGTTTCTTTACAATTTTCAATGTGAAACTTTTTAGTTATCCTCAGATTCAGAGAAAAAATTAAGAAACCATTTTTTAAAGAAATTTGAGTGCCAAAATTGGCAGAAGAGAATCAGAAAAAAGAGAAAAAATAGAAAATAAGAAGAAATAAGCAAGGGTCAAATGCAAAGAAAACAAATTGTGTTGTGGTGAGTAAGTTATTATAAATAAAAATGATAACTGGTAGAAGAAATAGAGGGAAATATGAGAAATAAAGCTAAAATATTAAAATGTTTGAGCCATGCATGTTTTGGGAAATTTTTAGTTAGCAAATGGGAAGTGCATGTATTTTAAAAGGTTAACAGGTGTTTCTGTGAAGGATGGACAGAAGTAGCTCCATGGAGGAAGCACAATGACTTTTAGTAGAAAACAAGCCCTACTGTGTTGTCGCCTAGGAAAGGTGAGGTACCCTGGCAGGTGTCAGGTGAGCAGCTGAGCCAAAAGAAGGTGCAGGTTTCTCTGAGTGATAGCAATAGAGTTTCAGTAGGGCACTCTAGAAGACTTTGGAAAGCACTCTAGAAGACTTTGGAAAGATGAAAACAAGAAAATGTGCCTCAGAGAGGGAGGGAGAAGGGATACCTTTGAAATAAAACATCAGTTTAAATCTCCCATAACACA
>PVKM010017013.1:0-12497 GCA_004027735.1 Carollia perspicillata
TCTTCACACACACACACACACACAGGCTGGCACACAGAGGGATGTTCATTAAATATCCATGGTCACAAAGAGAGAGTGGGCATCACACAGCCCCAGTCCAGAAGCATTGCTCAGAGGCGGCTTTGACCCCTGGCCGCGCCACTTCATTGCTGTACGACCTTGTGCACAGAATCTGAGCCTTTGCACCTTAGCTTCTCATCTGTGAACAGGGAGTAAGTATACTAGCACCGACCTCACAGGTCTGCTGTGAGAAATAAACAACACGAACTATTTCTGCTAAGTACTTAATAAACGGGAGTCATTATTGTTAGCATTTCTGTTCATGTAATTATTGATCATTTCATGTCCATTAAAAAAATAAAGAGCCTTCTGGGTCAGAGCCTGGCTGGCCTGGCAGGGAGCCCCGGGAGGGAAAGGGCCCCAGACTTTGGGCATGGGAGTGGAAGTGAATTCAGTGGCCCAGAGCCTTTGGCCTCGGGGTTGGCAGGGACTGGGAGAGAGGAGAGGGGAGAGAGAAAGAGAGAGGGAGGGGAATTTGAGAAGAAATACAGAGAGAGAGAGAGAGAGAGAGAGAGAGAGAGAGAGCAAGCCACCACTGTACACAGAGAACCAGCTCCCAGAGAACAGAAACCCTGCAAACCGGTCTGGCTGGTCCCAGAGCCAGGCCAGGTCAGGTGTGGCAGAGGCCGCAGCATCTAGGGGGAGCCGCCTGGCTGGAGTAGGGCTGCCCTGGGGCGATGCCCGAGGCCTCCTGCCATCTGCGAGGCTGTCAGGAGCTCTCCCGGCCTGGCCTGTGACAGCCCTTCTGGGTCTGGGAGGGAGAGAAAGACTGCTTCAGTGAAAACTGGGGCACACACTCTGCTACAGAAAAGCCATACACTGCTTCATGTCTGACAGAGCTGGATGCCGAATTCTGCTCCCACAAAAGCAGGTAGGAAAGGATGGTGTTAATAAATGCTGCTGGGCCAACTGGAGAATGAAGCTGGGCCATTATGTTGTACCGTCGATGAAAATAAACTCGAAATAAACCAAAGGCCTAAATGTAAAAACTAAAACTATAAGACTCTGGCAAAGGTAGCTCCTATACAGGGCCCCCCAAAATGGGCCCACATCACTATTGTAAACCTAAGTTGGTCTGCACTTATGGGAAATGCCTCCCTGTTTAAGGAAACCTCGTATGTATCAATCGCAATTGTCCAACTCAGCATTCACTAGCTTGCCTTACCCTGAGCAACAGGACCTGCGAGCCTTATGAGGAAGTCCTCCACTTCCAGCCAAATCACGCCCTGTCTCCATGTCTCCGCCTCTAGAAAACAGGCTCCTGCCCCAGACCCCTCAGGAGCAGGGCTCGTCGCTCTCGAAGCACGGTACTCCCCCATCTGAGGACTGTTTCCCCTTAAATCAAGGACATCAAACTCCGTACTAAGTAGTGTTATTTTTGTCATCTGGCAACTCCTGGAAGAAAACATAGGGGGAAATCTTCATGACATTTGACAGTGAGTTCTTGGCTATGGCACCAGAAGCACAGGCAAAAAAAAAAAAAAAAAAAACAGAGGTGAATTGGACTTAGTTCAGTTAACATCAAGGTGAGAAAGTTTAGTTCACCAAAGGACATTGTCAAGCGAGTAACAGAACAGAACAGTATCTCCACAGAACAGGAGATAATATTTTCAAATCATATCTCCGATAAGGGGTTAATATCCAGAACATATAAAGAATACCTAAAATTCAGCAATAACAACAACAAACGATCCAATTCAAAAGTAGGCAAAGGATTTGAAAAGGCTCTTCTCCCAAGAAGATGCACACGAATGACCAATAAGCACATGGCAAGACACTCCACATCGATTACCATCAGGGAAAAGCAAATCAAAGCCATGAGGAGATGACTTCTCACACCCTTTAGAATGGCTGTTATAACACAAAACAAAACATAACACAAATGTTCATGGGGATGCAGAAAGTTTGCAAACCTTGTGCTTTGCTGGTCAGGAATGGAGAATGGTGCAGAGGCTGGGGAAAACAGCTTGGCAATTTTTTAAAAATTACACATACAATTACATTATAATCCAAAAATCCACAGTAGTACTATATACCCCAAATTATTGAAAGAAAGCATTCAAACAGATACTTGTATAATGTTCATAGCACCATTACCCCCATTAGTTAAAAGGTAGAAACAAGCAAATGTCCATCAACAGATGAATGAATAAATAAAATGTGGTTTATTCATAGGATAGAATACTATTTAGCTGTAAAAAGGAATGAAGTACGGAGATAGGCTGTAACATGAATACATTTTGAAGACATTATGCTAAGTGAAACAAGTCAGACACAAAGGGACAAATATAGGACGAAGCCACTCATATAGGGGAGATGTAGAATAGGCAAATTCATAAACAGTAGAATAGAGGTTATTAGTGGCTGTGGGGAGGAAGGAATGGGAATGGGTGTTGAATGCATATAGAGTTTCAGTTTGAGATAAAAAAATTCTGGAAATAAATAGTGGTGATGGTTGCACAATATTGTGAATGCATTTAATGACTCTGAATTGCATACTTAAAATGGTGGAATGGTAATTTTTATGTTTTGTATGTCTATTTTACAACAATTTTTTTAAAACCCTGCTCAACCCCATACAATATGATTTGGAGCAAATTAGTTAAGATGTTTTGTGCTTCAGTTTTCTTATCTGTGAAATGGGAATAATTGAGAGGATTAAATTATCAGACGGTTGAAGTGCCTGGGGCGCAGGAGATGCTCTAATGTTATTTCCCCTGCTACTTCTTTCTGTCCCTAAAATGCAAATAACTATTTCTTCCTTGTTTATAAAACTAACACATACTCATTGTGAAAACATTCCTCCCAGACAATATCTAATAGAGACAAATATTTTAAAGAATAACATAATCCTGTACACTGGGGAATTGTGACCCACCCCACCATTCTTTTGACCTTGTTTTTGTAAATGCTGACTCTGACTAATATATAGTTTATAGATAAATAACATGTCTCTCTAAGAATCCTAGGAGGTAACTTCAAAAGACGTAGACTCTGACCTTCAGGCGCTCCAGCCGCAGGAGACTCGCAGACCTTCAAGTACAAAACCAGGATGACGGACGCCAGACCATAGCTTGACCAGTTTCAAGGTCTTTATCAGAACAGACTGTGCTGGTCTATGCAGTCTTTTCAACACCCTTCCCTTGATGTCTCTGTTCTCTTCTCCCTCTCCCTCCTTATAAAAACCTCTGTCTGAACTGAGATGGTAAGATGGGCTTTGCGATGAGAGTCCCCCATCTTCTCAGGTGGCTGGCACTTGAATAAAACCTCTTTCCTTCTCCCCAGCTCCTGTCTCATGAGTTCGGCTTTTGTTGTGGCAGGCAGCCAGACCTGCATTCGGTAACAGAATTTGGTGAGCCAGGCAGGAGAAGTTGGACCCCCCAACAGATATCTGGGGTCCTCGCTGCTCGCGGTAGGCTGACCCTGTGGCAGGGACTCCAGGGACTTCCCAGCAGCTGCCGAGGGTTTTTATCTCGGGCATTTTCCCTGCTCTCCCTCTCAAGGCATCAGCCGCCTGAAACATTTAGCTGGTGAAAGGAAATGGGTCTCGGGGCAGTCAACGGACTCCAAGACTGGGTACGTCAAATAGGTGTACACACTGGGGGTCCTCTATCCCTGCTGCGGGGGCTTTTCAGCCACCTGGACTCAGCAGCGGGTCATCTATGGCACTGTTTGGGTAGGAGCTAAGACTCCATGAACTCTATTCCAGTTCTTCCAGGGGAGGAAGTCAGTTTCTGTTTGAGAGCTCTCCTCTGTCTCTCCTGGTCGAGAGCTCTCTGACAGCTCCTGTCGGCCTGAAATGAAACTTTGGTTACAGTTGTTCTTTCCTTGCTTTCTTATCTTTCGGAAACTTGATTTGATTGTTGCTGTTTTGGGCACACAGGGAACCCTCTGTCTCCACTGTTCTGTCTTTGTGCCATTTGGACCTCATCAGGGTCATTTGTGGTGCCCGTGGGTGTGAGATAAGATTCTAAGGCCAGTGTCTCTGTCCCTCTTCTTAAAAGATTTAGTTTGCAAGTATTTGTTTAAACTTTGTGCTGTAGATTTTGTTTTAATTTCTGTTTTGAAATGGGCAGCTCTGTCTCAGTTCCACCAGAGAGTCCATTGGGTTGCATTTTAGACAGAATTGTTTTGCCGAGCATCTGGTAAACAGGATAAGGTCTCCTATGTGCAAGCTTTCATGTTGTTACATCATAATGATCCTACTCAGAAATGATTTAAGCTGATGGTTCAAAGAGAGGGAAAAGATCTCACTCCCCTCCCAGACTGTAAAACTCAGAAAAAACAAAAAATTGCGGAAAAGAGTCTTTTAAACACCCTAAATCCTCCTCCTGGAAGCAGGAGCTGCTGCAGCCTGAGGAACAACAGGACAACTCAAGTGGCGAAAGCTGCTCGAGGCTGACGTCTCTCCCACCTCTTCTCCAGCATCCTTAAAAGTTGTCAAGGACACTGGGTAATTAAACAGCTCACTTTTGAACGCACTAAAGGAATGCAATAATGACCAAGAATCCAAATGGATGACTTCAGTTCAATTGATGTCTTTTAAAGTTATTAACATAAAATGTTCGTTATGCCTGGGTTTACAAAAATACGTCCATGTTACCGTATTTTGCCATGTATAAAGCACATCCACGTTTCGGGCCCAAACTTTCAGGAAAAAAATCTTTCATTGTAACTTTTTATTTCAATTATTTATTTATTTATACTGAGATACTTGTTTTGTGTATAATGAAGAAATTTTAGGATTCATTTTTTAACATATTAAGATACAAGAAATTTTATGTAACAAATAATTACAAAACACAAGAACAGATACAAGGTATTTCAGGCACTACCCATGTATAATGCACATCCTTATTTGCCCCTCAAAAATTTGGGCAAAAAGGTGAGCGTTATACATAGCAAAATGGCATTCATCTCTGTTACAAAATTTGTCCAAAAAATGACTTAAGTAACAATTGACTTTAAAATCTTATAAAGTTGTTTAGAACTAATAAATAGCTGTAACTAAAATAAAGAATTTTTGATAAAGCTATTCAGTTATGTATACAATTTTTCAAAGCTTTTGGTAATGTAAAACTTTAGAGTTTTTCTGGATTAAATGGTAAAAATTATTAAATATCTGGATATTAAGAAATAACAGGCTACTAAAATATTAATTGATCTGAGTTTACCTACTTTGGACTTCTTATTGCAAAGAAGCTAGAGAATACATTTGGATCTGTTAATGAACATAGCTTGTAGTTTATTTGAAATATGTTTCTTGAAAATGTGAATGTGTTAGCCGCTGGAAAACTGTTTCTGAACACTATAAATTATATTCATAAATTTGCCAATCTGAAGAATGGTAATTACTTACTTTTAATTGCCACTACAAATTAAGGTTTCTAAGAATTAAGAATTCTACTTAAGTCTGAAAGGAACCGTATGATTTTAAAAAGGGCCAACTAACAGGGACTAGAACAGCTACAGAAGTTCTGTGTAAGTCACAGAGGTTCTGTGTAAATTGCAGGGGGTCCTATAAGTCTGTAAGTTGAAAAAGAATCGTGTAGAGCAAAGAAACAACAAAAATATCAAGGAAGTAAAAATATGAGAAAGGGATGTAGGAGAAAAGGACATGCGTATTGTGGAAAGAAAGAACACTGGGAATGGAAAGAAGGAAAGGGAGAGACACACAGGCAGAGGGTGAGGCTGAGTGGTGATCTTGGCGATGAATGGAAGGAAAGGCCCAGGAGCTCCCTCTGATTGGTCAAAACCAACTGCATTTCCCCACAGGAACCCCAGGTATAATGACAGCAGTAAACAGATTAATTGATTTCTTAGTCTCATACAGTCTCATCTGTCATTCTGAGTGTTATCTTTAAACTGGTGTTACTAAGAAAGTAAATTCCTTTGTCAATTACATTAGAATCAAATCTATAACCATGTCATTTTAAGTATTTTTTTTGTCATTTAGAGATCATCATTACTATACGCTGATGCATTTGCACAGAAAATGGTACATCTTCAGGAAAAATCCATGGAAAAGAGTCTGATTTATTCTAAAATATAAATTTCTGAGAATAAAATTTCTGATTATAGCTTTAAACTGGACAAAGACTTATAGAACTTTAGGAAATAACTGGGTTCATAGAAATACTGGCAAATTAAGATAAATGAGAATTTATTATGGGACTACATGTACTAAAGATAAGTATTATTTTTATGACTTTGTTCAAAATATCGCTGATTTGTAATTGTTTTGTTTTCCAGATATAAAGAAACTTGTTTGTTTTCTTAGAGCAATTTGGTGAATTGTATCTTGGTAAGCAATACCGAGGCATTTATATTTTTCTCCCTACTTGATCTCTCCAGAATTTAAAAACTCTTCATGAGTGTTATTATTTTCATGACAATATGTTTGTTTGCATGAATCCAGTAAGAGTCTGACTTCTTCATAACAGGACACATAAAGCCAGTTTGCATTTGAGGTCTTGTTAACTGAGACTTTGACTGGAATGTCATATGTAACAAAGAGATGCTTGGGCTCTGGATGCCATCAGAAAGCTTTCAGGAATGAAGATTGACTTTGAAGCCAATAAAAGCTCCTTGGAGAAATGGCCTGGTCCCTTGCTTATTCATATGGTTCATGGCAGTCTTTCCAGGTAAGGAGCCAAGATTACTTTCCTTGGAGATGACAAGGAAAGGACCTCCAGACATTTGGGGGACCTTGAGAAGTTAAGGAGTTTACCCAAACTTACAGGTGTTGCAAGCAAAGCCTGATGGCAGCTATGTGGCTTGGCCTCTCTGCCCTGTGGGGCTAAAATCAGTTGGGAAACTCTTTGTAAGATTCCAACAAAGTAGATGTAAGAGAGCCTGTGTGATCAATTGCTATTCTTCTTGTGTTTATGCAAATAACCAGGCCAAGTTAAAGCTGGACTTCATGCAGTAAATGAATTGGTCTTGATTTGGCTCTTTAATATGAATGAAAATAATTTTAGAGAAAAAAATTGTGTTTCAATAAAATCTATGATACACTGTTATGAATAATAGACCCTAGTTAATTGTTAGATTTATTTTTCACCTATGAACTACACTGAATCCTGATTTTTTCCAGTTTTCTTAAATGTTTTGGCTACAACCCTCTAATGTCCATGGAAATGGAAGAAAAATTGACAGTGAGGAATTGTAACAGTGGGGAATTGTAACCCACCCCACCATTCCTTTGACATTGTTTCTGTAAATGCTGACTCTAATATATAGCTTATAGATAAATAACATGGTTGTATAAGAATCCTAGGAGCTAACTTCAGAAGACACGGACTCTGACCTTAGGCATTCCAGCTCCAGGAGATTCACTGACCTTTAGCTGTAAGACCAGGATGACGCACACAGGACCGTCACTTGATCTGTTTCAAGGTCTTTTTCAGAATAGACTGTGCTGATCTGCATGTAGAGAACTTTTTAACGCCCTTCCCTTGGTTCCTTTGTTCTGTTCTCCCTCTCCCTCCTTACAAAACCTCTGCCTGAACCGGATGCTAAGATGGGCTTTGGGACGAGAGTCCATCATCTTCTCAGGTGGCCAGCCCTTGAATACACCTCTTTCCTTCTCCCCAGCTCCTGTCTCATGAGTTCGGCTCTGGCTGGGGCAGGCGGCTGGGACCGCATCTGGTAACAATCCCACCACTCCAAGAAAGCCAGTTGTCATGTTGATATCTTTTCAGACATTTTTCTCAATTTCCCCACATAGCTCTATTTTTGTATGTACCATATCATTTTATTATTAAGTAAACAGCATTCTGTGGGTAAAACAAAAAAGTATAATATAAATAGATTTTAAAATATAAAGTATAACACAACAGTTTAATAAACAAACACAATAGTCTTTCAATATATACATACTCTGAAATTTGAAGCAAACTTAGAAGGGTCTGTGTGATTTGGTATCTTTGGTCTCAAAAATTTATATTCTGGTGGGGGGGTTAGAGGTGGCAAACAAGTAATCAATAAAATATATGTGCTTTTCTAAACAAAAATGGGATCCTTTTGTACATGCCATGGTATAGCTTTCCTTTTCACATCACGTAATAGCTTTCCAGCATCCTTACTGACTTTTAAGATACACTACGTAGAGCATTTCCTAAGACGCGCCTGTGTTTTGTCACTGTGTGTTGGTGCCCGAGTGGGATAACTGTGGGATACAGTGTGTTTCCACTGCTCCAGTGCGCTGACCGTGGGCGCCGGATCCAGTCTGCGGTGCACACACTGAATTCAGTGTGGGCGTGGCCTCTCTGCCAGCGCAGCGTTTCTCCAAGTACCCTGGTCCGCACATCACTCCCTCGATACGCTTCACCGTACAAGGATTCTATGGCAGGCAAAAGAGATTTGGAAAAGGTACCCTGCACATTTTCCTTAGAGGTTCTCTGAGCTTTGTTAAAGGCAGGTTGAAGGCTCTGGGAAGTCCCGTAGTTAAGAAATTGTTTTCAGCCCTGGCTGGTGTAGCTCAGTGGATTGAGCGCGGGCCTGTGAAGCAAACAATCATGGTTCGATTCCCAGTCAGGGCACATGTCTGGGTTGCAGGCCAGTTCCCAGCAGCAGACTCATGAGAGGCAACCATACATTGATGTTTCTCTCCTTCTCTCCTTCCCTTCTCCTTTAAAGATAAATAAATAAAATATTAAAAAAAAGAAATTGTTTTAATCTTGTTGAATCCAGCTTCCTGATTTTTTTCATGAGCATCGGACACTGTGGCTACATACCAAAATGCCATGATCACAGGACAACACGTGTGTGAGTTGTTGTATGCAAAACCCTGCTGGGTTCATGGAGTGTTCTGAAATGGAAGAAGGCTACTTTTCTCACCAGTGGGGCATATTTAGGATGCCGCCCCTGGAAATGTTGAGAGCTATACTGTGTTTTTTTTGCAAAAAAGGGGGGTGGAGTTTAATAGTTGGAGAAAGGGTGTCAAGACATCACTTTTGGAAAATCAGGGAGAAGAGAAAACACAAATAGTAAACACATTAAGGGCAAACATTATCTTAATGATTATCTTAACTATAATTAAAGATAATGCAAATTAAAGGATACTTGAAGCACTGTCAGGCATCACTAAAAAAAAGGGCGGGGGGATTAGAAGGGAAATGCAAAATGTAATCCCCATGCTGGCGAGGTTGTGGTGTAACTGATATACTTGATTAACCAACGAATGACTCTGTAGGTTCACACAACCTATTAGAAGGCAGTATGTAGCGAGAACCACAAAGATAAGTATCTCTTCGGTTAGCAGTCCCACTCCTTGTCATCTATCCTAAGGAAATACAAATAGAAAGCCTTACACTGAAGGACTAACAACAATAGCAAAAAACTGGCTGTATCCTCTGTGAAAGTGTCAAATGGGAGGTGTGACTTGAGGTAGAAGTGTCCTGTTGGAGATGATTAAGTACTGACGGAACAGAAACAAAATCAATATCGGCGCCTTTGAATTGCCTGAAGAATTTTAAAAACAGATTTCAAGGCTCTGCCCCATTTGTGCAAAGTCTGGCTCCGGCCCAGAGCTCCCCACCGCAGCCACTGTACTAGAGTCCTCCCCCCTCCCCCCCACCTGCCAGTGCTCGTGTCAGCTTCTTTCTGCTTCTGGTTTAGAGTCCAGAGAGAGGGAATCTGGTTGGAAAACATTCTTTTGTGCCAGGTCGTAGGCCAGCCTAGGAAATCAGCTGCTCCGTAGCCAAGGCCCAGCCCTGATCCAACCAACTGTAGGAGGCTGAACAGAACAGTACAAAGCCCAGTCCCCTATGCCTGCCCGCCCCTCTCTTCTTAGCAGGGTCTGTGCACAGGACCCTTTGCCTGGGTTGCAAAGACAGCCGTGAAAACATCCTGTGCATTATTTTGGGGGGAAAGCAGGTTCCGTGATTCCAAATCTCCGGTTGACCAGAAATCAGGCTGAAGCTTTGGATTGGGTCACAGCAGAAAAATCTCAGCAAATGAGCCCCCTTTCTGGCAGAAAGAAACATTCCACGTGCTCTGAGAGAGGGAAAGAAATATTTCATAGCCATTTCATAAACAGCCATGGAGACAACCAGCAAACCCAACCTCCCATAGCATGGATTTCGGCCTCCCGCAAATTTCAGAAATGTCGCTTTCACTCGCATCAGGGTTTTTAAGTACCACTTTCCCAAGTGATTGGAGCAAATGAGCAGTTTGGACTATCACGCTGAGCTTTGGCTGTCCTTGCCAGCCTCATCCACTCTGAGAAAGCCATACTCGCTCTTCCCAAAGCAGAGGGTAATGTTGCTTCTTGCTGAAGTCTGGCCAGGGCAGGAGGGTTAACTGAGGAGAGGCTCCGGCAGTGGACCTGCCAGAGACAGATGAACAAGAAGGAGCTGAATTTCCAGGGAAGGAAGAAAAAGAGGAGACCAGGAGGACCTGAAGTGGCCCTCCGTCCCTCCCTTGGCATCTCAAGGGCAGCAAACTTCGGGCTGTGCTGTCTAATGTGAGAACCACCGATCGTGTGGGGCTAGTCACATTTAAGTTAACTTCAATGAATGAAAAGGAAACGAACAAAACAAAAACGGAACGAAAAAATTCAGTTCCTCAGTGGCACTAGCCACATTCGAGTGCCCAATAGCCATACGTGTCCAGCAGCTGGGGTATTAGTGCAGATGTAGACCAGTTCCATTATTCCAGAAAGTTCTGTGGGATAGATCTGCGGAGTAGGCCGTGTTCCCTTCCCACCGCCCCCTGCTCCAAGTTGGTCACACTGTGCCCACCCTGTGGGGACAGATGTCACAAAGGCAGCAGACAGCTGAAGCCTTGCAAGGAAAGTCCTCTGAGAAAGGTAAGTTGCCATTTGGAGGGTTCCTGGATGGCGGATCCCCAGGCTTTCTCTCGCTCTGCAGAGAGGGAGGGGTCATCGGTTCCTCCTTTCCCTCAGCCACAATGGTCAGTCCAATGAGCACGTGGCTTATTTCTGTGTCCCTATAGAGGATCCAGCCGAGCCTTGAAAGGGGAGATCGACAAAACAAACAAACACAGGAAAAGAAAAGGCCAGATGAGTCCAGGGCTCACATGCCATTAAAGTGTGGGGAAAACATGAAAGGCTGTAGCTGAAAACCAACCAAGCCAAACTTCGCACCCCCACCAGGCAGACCGCCAGTACCAGGCTGCCCTGGGAAGCCTTGGGGTGGGGGTGGGGTCACACTGACACCCTTCCCACGAGTGGGAGTGGCCGAGTGGCCGAGCCCAGGAGGAAAAGCCTCAGGGGATTTCCCCCTCAAGGACACCGTTGGGAAGATTACAGGGATGTGCTATGAGGCACCCTTCCAGCTGTGTCTTCCCTTAGCCTAATGCCCAGCCGTTCCGCTGCAGAGGGTTTTGGGCCTTCACTGGTCTGGTCCTTTGGGGGGATGCTGCAGGCCCCTCCTGCTTGACGTCCCGCAAAGGAACTGCGCCCTCTTGTGCATTCCCAGCCCCTACTCCCAGCTGGCCTGAACCTCAGGACATGCTGAGCAGCCACTGTCTGATTTGTCCAGAGCAGTCCCACCGGCACCATTGCAAAACACACGGTGGGATCCACCCAGGTTTCCCATCTGAAAGGTTTGACTTCCTTCCAACAGAAGCCTTAATAGATTAATTAGATCTTCGCCTCTCGGGGATTTGGCAAATAAACAATGTTGCATTTATACCAACAATAGGTTTAAAGAAGTAGTAGTGATTTATCATCAAAATTAGTCAACCTGGGTTTCACTTGAAGGGCAATAAGGAGTTAAGGTGTGCGCGGGGGTGGGTGGCAGCTATGAAGGCGAATTTATTGCATCTCTCGCCCTCAGGCCCTCAGATAAAACTTGGCAGCCTGCAAATCTAAGGGCTCCTTATGCTTTTTTGCCTCAATGAAAGCCCACGTTGCTTGATCTTTCGGAAGCCTCATGCTACCCTAGATGCCCGAACAGATATTTTCTCCTAAGTTACAGCCCTCTTAACATTTGATCATTGAAAACATCTGTAAGATGTACTCGTTTTTTGACATCCTGAGGTTCCAGGAATTTTTTCTTTTAACAGTGATTTTCCAGGATCTGTTTCCTAGAACTAAGTGGGACATCAGACTCATCAGATCAGCTTTCCCGTGGTTGAAAAATAAAATTTCCTGTTTCTAAACAGAGTTTTGTTTCTGGGGATGAACAAATACAGATCTATAGATAATAGATAGATAATATACGGGTTAAACATTCCTTGCCATGTAGTAATGAGTATGAACACATGTCTAAAGTTTACAGGAGAGTTTTCTAATGAGAAACAAATCATATTCTAGAGTCTTAAGTGCGTTTTTCTCAGTGATCCCTGAAGCAACATCAGGGTGCTTCAAGGCCGCTGCAAGCCTTGACCGTGGCAGCCTCCGGGGCCGCCCCCACCAGGCCCGTCTTCTTTCACACTCCACCACCTCTGACACCCTCCCGCTCCCATGC
>PVKM010017013.1:12597-26399 GCA_004027735.1 Carollia perspicillata
CCCTCCCCCCTCCCTGGCCCTTGAGGAAGCCCTGCCTGTTTAAATCGAGCCCTTGTATCTCTGCAGACAGCTCTTCGAGTCCCCAGAGGAGCCGCTTTACCCTCCCTGCCTCCCACACCCAGAAATCTCTCTCTGGCCAGATCACCAGACACATGTGGAAGACTCGGGGTCCTGAAAGCCCCACAGACCATGAGACAGCCTCGCCTCGGAGCCTGCAGAGGAGGCCTGCAGCCTTCCTGGTTGGCAGAAGAGCCATGCACTTATTTATTTGTGTTTGGCCACAGTGAACTGAGGGACCTGTGCTCAGCTCTCAAACATGGCTCTGAGCCTCAGTGAAGAGGCCTGAGGGTGCATTAGCCCCAGTAAGTCAGCATAGCAGGAGGCTGTGCCCCCAGAACAGAAAAAGGGAGATGGTGGTCCTACCTAGGGAAGGGTTCTTTTCTTCAGCTGCATGTTCTGAGTGACACGGATGAGCCTGAAGGAAAAGAGAATAATTCTTGCTGAGCACCTACTGTGTACTCATGGAACTTTTTGCATTTAATCCTCATACAAACTGAACGGTAAGATTACTTTCCCCAGGCCTGCCTCTAACCTTGGCAGGGCCAGCAGTACAATCGGACAATCAGAGGTTCACGCATCGCATACTTCATGCTTTAATGGTTTAAAGTTAAACATCAAACTAACAAGCTATTAAATAAAGTATGTGCTAACCTCCTAAATTGATGAATATCTTCATAACGCTATGGGAGGCCAAGTTCAAATATGGAATTCTTAGGCTTATCGGAGCTGAAATGTGGCAATTCAAGGAGAACAGCTCCTTCTTTTCTTAACCTTGACTCTGTCCTCAGCCATCAGTAGAACGTGCCTGTGCGGAAACCAGACGTCTCTGCTCTGTCCACCTCCTTCCCTCCCCAACAGCTTCCCTAGGTCTCCATCAGACTTCAGACAGGCAGGGCAGCACATCTGCAAGAAGATGGATTTGGGATCAGCCCCCACTGACCCCAGAAGTGGGCTCAGGCCCATTCGGACAAAGAATTTCAGGGTCCTGACCTGTGTAATGTAATGTGGCTTACCTAGGGAGCATGGATGCCCGGGGGGCAGGCCCCTTTCCCCCAGGCACCCCTCACCCAGCAGGGAGAAATAGAGGCAAAGAAAATGCAGAACAGGGGCCCTATAGATTAGGGGACCAGAGAAGGGAGGCTGTTGTCTAAACCTAGAGATTTTACTGATTTTATTTGTCTCCTGCACAAATGAGCAAGTCAAATACAGATGTCTAGTTCCTGGGAAGATGAGTCCACGTGGAAGAGGCTAAGTCCTCAATCCAAGGGGAACAGAAGATCCCATCTTAACCCATGAGCCATGCCGGGTTGACACAGTGGTACCCCATTCTGAGATCACCTGCTACATTCAGAGGTGAGAAACGGAACCCTAAGAGGTTAAAAAGTTCATGACGGTCACACAGCTAGTAATCGATGGAGCTAGGCTGCGGACACGCATCGGTCTGACCCAGGGTCTTTCTAGATGCCACACTACTCCTTGAAAGACCAAAGAGGAGGGTGACCGAGACCCAAGAGAGGAGATGCTGCAGCAAACAGCGGGCTGAATGCTGAGGCTCTGGGATTGGATGCACCTTGGCTTTCCTGCGTGCAATGCAAACCACAGTCCGTTTCAAGGGGCTTCTGAACATTGGCATGCCACCCAGGTACGCCCCTGGCCCCGCGCCATTCCCCGGCTGCTAGCAGCTGTACGACTGGACCTAAAACACAGAGTTTTCTGCTTGGGTGCTTATCTCACATTCCCCTAGGTTCTCAACCAGCCGTCTGCAAGCGTTTGCTTTAATAAGCCGTGCCCTTCCCTCTCATTCTTCCAACCTGTCTCTCTGCCTGCTCCACGAAAAAAAGGTGGCCTTGGGTGGACCAGTTAATGAGATTGTCTTCAGACGGGGGGAACGCACAGAGCACAGTGACACAAGGTATTTTTCCCTCATTAAATCTAATTATTATAATTATAACTTGTTTATAGATCTCTAATTGGCTTTGCCAGTGAAAGCCAGAATGCATTAGTAAGCAAGATTTAGAGAAATAAAACACCTAAGAACAGGCTGGAAACACGGCTGTTACATTTATATGGCCCTCAACCATTAAAGCCTCGTCCTTCTTTCATTGTCCTTGTAAGGCCAGTGGTTTTCAGCCTCGGCTACACTTGGGAATCCCCTGGGGACCTTAAGAAACCACTGGCGGATGGGTCCCATCCCCGGAGTTTGTGATGCGACTGCTCTGGCAACGGGGCTTTTTATAGAACTCCCCAGGTGATTTTATGCAGTTAAGGTTGGGAACCACAGGTATTAAGGGAAAGACCTACCTTAGCCCCACCTGCGCTGCTTGTAGCAGGTAAAAGTATGTGCAGGTCCTTGAGCCTGCCTACAGCTACCTTTCCCAGAGCTCCCCACGGCCGTCCTAGGCCCTGCGAGTCCTCTGACGCATAGGTAAAACCTTTCCTGTGTTCGAAGTTTTAAGGAGAGAGGATCTTAGTGTATCTCCTGCACACCTGAGCAAGTCAAGCACGGTTGGTGAGCCAGGTGGGGCCGATCCCTGGGAAGAGAGAGCCTGGGGAGGAAGAGACGAAGGCCTTGGTCCAAGGGCAATAGAGGATGATGCCACCTTACTCCCGGGGGGTGGTAGGGCTGGTACTGTAGCACTCTCATTATCAGGCCGGCTGCCCTTGCCCAGCCCCTCTTGGCTCCACGGGCTCTGGGCAGGCTCTCCTGTGTCACATTCTTGTGCTCCAAGAACCAAGGAAGAAAGTTAGGAGGGGCCAAGGAGGAGGCTCTAAAGGCTTCAGAGCTCAGACCACTGGCCCCGCCTCCTTCCCGAGTCCACCCAGGAGCCCTGGTCACGTGGCTTGCCGCTGGCTCATTTGCTAGTGACCAGAGGACAGTCACCCACCACAGTCTCTCAAGTTCAGCCCCTGCAGCTGCAGAGAAGTTGTACAACGAGTCCCACAGGCGATCTGGCCTGTGGGTCTGGGACCATGGCTCCTTGGGGCTGGGCTGGGGCCCTCTCTGCGTCCTCCCACATCGCCTTTCTTCAGAGACTCAGTGTGGCCTAGTGGTCAGCCACTGGTCAGCCACAGATCTAAAGACTCCTGACCACACTTGTCGTCAGCCAGAATAACCACCTGAGCTCCGCTCCTGACCCCAGCCGGGCCGAGGCCTGGGACTAAAAGGGCCACATTGTTTTATTATGAGATCAGGCACAGCTTGCCCCGTGGCGAAGGGAAGCCCTCAAATGCCTTTAATATTTCTGCCAGTCTTGGCGGGTTATTTTCCACTCTTCACCAGGGCACAAAAAACTATTGTTTCCGAAAACTCTCAAGCTCCCTCTAGTGCATAGAGTTTATTGGGCATTACTTGAGCATCAAAATTTTGAAGGACCTAAGGAAATAATTAGAAATTTGGGCTAAGATTTACAAATTTATGATAGTCACAGCAATGACATTTATGGAAGCCAAAAATAACCTAAATAGGGAAGTAGAAAAATCATCAGGATACATTACGGTATACAACTTAGAAATGTGACGTTTATGGAAGATGTTTTAACGATACGGGGACATGCTCATGATATAATCGTGTTAATGCGATTGCACACATATACACTGAGGTAGAAGCAGTGCAAAGAACACGAGAGGCAGGCAGGGGTGAAAAGGCCGAGCACAGAGGATTTCTAGGGCAGTGGAAACACTCTGTGTGACAGCACAGTGATGGACACCTGTCCCCATACATTTGTCCAAACCCACAGAATGGACAACATCCAGAGGGAACCCTAACGTGAACTTGGGACTGTGAGTGATCATGACGTGTCAATGTGGGTTCATCAGCTGTAACGGATGTACCCCTCTGGTGGGGGACGTTGATAATGGGGGAGGCCATGCACGTGGGGGGAGGGGTTAAGTCTTTTTTCTAAAAGTTCTGGAAATAGATAGTGGTGATGTTTATGCAGCATTTAAATGTATTTAATGCCACCGAGTTGTATACTTAAGAGTGGTTAAAATGGTAAACTTTGTGTTGTGTATATTTTAGCACACACCAATAAGAGTAAACCCTTAAAAAACATGTGCAGTACATGCTCTGAAAATGCTGGGAAGAAAAGCCTCAAAATGTGAGCAATCTTTAGGAGTGAGAATATAGATGATTTTATGTTTTTCTTTCATCTTATCTGAAAGGCCCACACTGAGCACATAGAAAAATGCAATTAGAATACAGAATCTACAAGCTGGAAAAAGATGTTTTATCAGCCAGGGTCTCCGCAGAGAACAGAGGTGGCGCACTCCAATGAGAACCGTCTGAGGAGGTGCACTGGCAAAGGCATGGGGGTGTAGGGGCGCCCAGGGATGCTCTAGGACTTGGGGTGTGGAAACAACAGGCCCATTACCATTGCTGAGCTGAGAGAAGAAGCTGGTGAGGAGGTGACAGAACTGATAAGGAGCAAGAGCTGTGCAGAGCAGGCCACACCGAGGGGAGCAGGGACCCTCCGCTGGAGCAGCAGCCCACCAAAGGTGACCGCTCTGAGTCACTCCCCCCTCCTCTATCTCCTGCTGGGGGTCCCTGCTGGACGGACCCCTGAGGGCAGGAAGCTGGAGCGCGGGGAGACTTCACTCTGCACCACGAGGCTCAGCGCGGAGTGCAGAGGGTAGAGAGTGATCTGGAGAGACCATCTAGAAGCAGAATTCTTAAAAGAATTTTTAAAAGCTTGAAGAAGTTATTGATTCAAAGTTGAGATGGATCTTAGGGGGTTTCTAGTCCAACCATCTCTCTCCCATTTTGGAATGCCTCTTTAACAAGCCCTGGGAAGACGGCCATCCGACCTTTGCAGACATGTCCCGTAGGCACGGGCGGCCCCTCTCTCCCCGAGAGTCCACCCTCTGTGGACAGAAATGACTAGCAGAGAGTTGTCTGCGAAGAAGCAGAATGGATGCCGCGGGAAGAGCAGAGACAGGACACTGGGATGCAAATCCTTGCTCCTTGGTCGATCTATATTTATCTTGGTCAGTTTCTCACCTATAAAATAGGAGCAATCAAGTTTCTCTGACATACTGGTTGTGAGGATTAAGAGATGATATATGGTAAGGAACTCAATAGCTAGCACATGGGAAGCCCTCAATGGATGCTGAAATCTGGACCCGGAATCTGTTTCCTGGAAACCCATCACCATGGGTCCCCTAGTGACCAGAGCACCTCCCGCTCATTACTCTCCTTCACAGGAATACCCCCTGAATATTTTCTCTGCTTCGGGCTAAGCTTTTCTATTCCCTTTGACCATTTTTGTTTTTCAGACACTTTGTCCTCCTCCAAACAAGGACCTGCCTTATTCTTAGATGACCCATCTCCATGGCCAAGAGTGGGTTGGTACAGAGAAGGTACTGGGCCCATGCTGGCCAATTAGGTTCCTGCCCTGGGATTTTCAAACTGGAACTGAAGCCCGTCAGATCCTCTCTCCTGGTAGGAGCTGAGGGATGTGAGGTGTGGGACAAGTCAGCAGCCGTGTGTCCCGCTGGGTGTGGAAATACGCTGTGCAAGAGAGACGATGAGGTTGACCCGAGGGAAGCAGAGGGATGGGGGGTGAGGGACTGCTGGCAGCTTTCAAGAAGCCCAGTGCTCCCCTGTCCCTCCAGTGGCTCATCACTTAATCCTTCTTGAGTTCTGTAAACAAATAAAGTCCTTTTGCTTAAACCAGTTTGCAGTTCACAATGGGTTTCTGAGAGTTTTGGATGAAAGAACCACCTTGGCCATCTCTGAAAGCCCAGAGCGTGGGCTTTAGAGTTCACGAGGCCTGGGTTTGAATTCTGCACCGACCATTTACCAGCTTCGTGGCCTGTAGCAAATTTCACAGTCACTCAGAACCCTTTCTATGTTCATCTGTAAAATCAGCATAGCATTTGGTACTTCATGACTTTACTGTAAGGAGTAAGAAAGAAGCATGTATACAAAGTCCAGTTCTGTACCTGGCATCTGGTAGAGTCGCCCCATTGGCAATAGCAAATTTTATCTTTATTTTACTGACTTTGCAGTTAATTCAGACATTTAGAGACGCTGTCACAAATTTCCTTTTCCCATCCGGAGCCTGCACTGCCTTTTCTGAGCCCAACGGTGGGATTTTAAGAATTTCCCCACTCACTCTCCCCTTTGTCAATTCCAGAGAAACTGTTTAGCAGGAATGTTGACATTTTTGAAAGGACAGATGCTCCTCTGTCCCCCTGGGAAGCTTCTGACTTGTGTTGTTTTCAGAGATCCATGACCAGGGCAACAGAAGCAGGCAATGTTGAAAGAAGTCTTTCTCCTCTGCCGAGTGTAAATTCTTGGGCCCTTGCCCAGAAATGACTTTCCAGAATAATTGTCCTAGAAAGCTCCTCACAGACTGCCTGTCTGCTGAATTGCCACCCACTGCAGTC
Organism: Carollia perspicillata; assembly: GCA_004027735.1. NCBI lineage: Eukaryota > Metazoa > Chordata > Mammalia > Chiroptera > Phyllostomidae > Carollia > Carollia perspicillata. Next base: position 19,045 of record PVKM010017013.1, read on the forward strand.
AGCTTACAGTGACTATCATCTATCCGTCTACAGGGACGCCCACTATCCACATAAAGCCCCTGGCTTAGAGTTAGAAGAGCCTAGGCTCAGTTTCCAGCTCTAGAAGTTTCTAGTAAGTATGTACTTGAGGTGTTGAAACATCAGGAGGAATGATTCATTCACTTGTAATTCATTCAACAGGTATTTAATGAGCGCATTTCACGTCCCAGGCCCTGCAGGGGCCGACGCTGGAGTTATAAGACAAACACCTGGCATTGATCTCAGATGGATTATATTCTAGTGGAAGAGATCAGTCATATGTTGCTATAATTTAATGGATAGAATTCTATCATTAATGGTGGTGTCTGCAATAACCACCCCCTAAATTAAGTGGGTCATCCTGGAAAAAGTTTGTTTTTCTGCTTACGCAAAGTCCAGTGGAGGTTAGGAAGCCCGCTTCCTTCCTGCAGGCACAACGTGTGGGACACGTTGTCACAGTGAGGTCAAGAGAAACGGAGGAGGAACATCGGCTCTTAACTGCCTTGGCCCGGAAGTGACAGAGGTCACTTCCTCTCGTAGTCGGTGGCCTCGGACCAGTCACCTGGCCACCCAGGGGCTAACCTCAAAGGGAGCTGGGACATGCAGGCAGCTCATAGATACTGCAGTGCAGTAACTGTCTGTGCCCTCGCAGGTCCTGCTATGCCACCAGGGAGCAAGGGGTGGCGCATTAACGATGGCTCTCTGGACTCAAGCAACAGAAACCAGCTTGAGTGAGCATGAACAAAAAAGGAACTTGACTCTAAGAACTGAAAGGATTTGGGCATCTCTTTGAGAATCAAATGGCAGAAATGTAACTGAGCGGTGGGCAGGGACTATAATCAGGACGTGCAAAGGCCTTGGGATCTGTCTCTGGGCTCGGGAGCACTTGGTGAGAAGGAAAGGAAGCTTTTGCCTTCGCAGACCATCCAGCGGTGTGCTTTGCGGGGCGGGTTCCTGACGAGGGATATTTAATCCGCATGGGAGAGAGGGAAGGAAGGAGGAAATACGTTCCCATGGAGTTGATGCCTGCCCTGAGATTATCTATTCTTTAAAAATATTTTTTACTGTGGCAAAACTGCCCTGAGCTTCAAAGGCTAGAAAGAAGTTTGTTAGGTGAAGACAAAGAACAAGGTCATTCCAGGCCCGTGTTCTTGGCTAAGTAGAAAGCCATCTGGATTTGGAAGGAAGGGTTCGGGGAGGCAGAGGGAAGACGGGGTATGCATGGAATGAGGCCACGTGGGTTGGCCCTGACCTGTTTCAAGGGAAGTGGAACTCCGGATGTTAGACCCTGGGAAGAAAGCAGCTGGGGACCCAAGCTCAACTGCAGGGAGAGAGGGCGCCGGCAAGCAGTCGGGAGTCACCGGGACAGCTCGAGTTCCCTCGTGTTCTCTGCAGCCCAGGTGTGTTCCACAGGGCGGCCTCAGCCGGCCCAGGGGCAGAGGGTCCCAGACCACAAGCATCGTTGAGTGTTTCCTTCCATCTCCCCGGCCCACAAAAGGCCTCGGGGGCTTAAGGATGGGGACAGCTCAGTTTCCTGCCGCAGTCTGCTCTGAGGACGCCCACAGCTCTGATTTTACACTGCTCAGACCCTCTCACACTCTGTGTGACACGGGGCAAGAGGCATTACCTGCTCAGTATAATGCTATCCAATATGGTAGCCACGAGACTCCAGTGGCTTCTTAAACAAAATTACATTAAATAAAAACTTCTGGCCCTTAGTCACACTAGTCACATTTCAAGTGCTCAGTAGTCCCTTGGGTCCGGTGGCTGCCACATTAGAGAGGGGAGACACAGACTACCTTCACCATCCCAGGAAGTTCTGTGGGACAGAGTTGCCTTAGAACATGAACTTCAAGTGCGTGTCTGTCTTGCTCTTTGTGGTAGCTCCAGGCCCTGCGACAGTGCCAAGCACATAGAGCATGCGTTCAGTAACAGCATGTGGAATGAATGAATCGTTGAACAAGTCGCCGCTGACAGAGGAGGAACGGGAGATTGGGAGAGAGGTAGCTTCCACGGTCTAGCGAACATGTGACAGAGCTGGGACTCCTACCCAGGCGCCCCCACCTCCAAGCACCGGCCTCGTTCAGCCCTTCCCTGCAGCTAGCTGCCTTGGTTTGCACCCAACCTCTGACAGCAAGGTCCTCTTGGTCCTTGCTGAGGACAGCATGGTCCTCTGCTGTCCCCGCAGTGACCTCCTGCTAGCCGATGGGAAAGCCACTTGAAAAAATGGCTTTTGAATGTTTCTTGGCCTTTTGGCTAAGATTAAGTGTAAAAAAAAATGGCTTATGATTTCTTTTTTTTTCCCAAGGTAAAGGGAATAGAAAATGTGGGAAATAAAGGAAAGTAGAAAGTTACTCATTTTTTTCTAACACTAAAACCAGCTCAGTTAACATCTGGGGATGTTTCCTCCCAATCTCTTTTCAACACAGACATGTTTGAGGTGTCCACAGGGTTGTGTCATTTGCTTTTGAGAATCTAAGCAGTTCCTTAGGCCAGAAGCTTCCTGCTTCCTTCTCCCAGACTCGCCTTGAAACTTCTGGGCCCATTTCTTTAGATAGCAGCATAGTCCTGAATTCACGCATTTCCCCTCCATGAAGTGTGCCACAACCGTGATGTGGTGGAGCCGAAGGCAGGGGCTAGGAGGATATCAAAACTGGGTGATTGGGACCCTGGCTGGGTTGCTCACTGGGTGGGAGCTCAGCTGGTTGGAGCATCGTCTTGTACGCCGAAAGGCTGTGGGATCGATTCCCAGTCAGGGCACATACCTAGGTTGTGGGTTCAATTCCTAGTCAGGACACATACAGAAGGCAATCGATCAGTGTTTCTCTATATTCCCCACTTCTTGTTCTCCAAAATCAACAAACATATCCTTGGGTGAGGATTAAAAAACAAAACTGGATGGTTGGGGATGGAGATTTCCCACCTGCCCACGAGGAGAGGCCAGCCACAGGCTCTGTTTTGGGGTTTTTTTTCAGGGACACAGAAATGAGCTGCCTGCCTAAAACATGGGAGGAGTCACCAGGACTGCCCCACTGGGAAACTCACCCCCTGACTCTGGGCCATGCCGTGTCGTGTGATGGGGTCTGAGCTCATCACTTGACTGGATGGGGATTCCTGGTGATGAAATCAATGTTAAAACCTGCCCAGAACTGGTCAATCTCAGGAGACTGAGGGCTCCTGACTCCATGAGATAGAGACACTACCATGGTCAAGGTTGCAGGTGTCCAGAGAAACCTGGTGAAGACGGGTTTGCAAATCATTTCTAAACCCATGGGAGCAAAGAAACCCACACAGGCAGCAACTGCAGCACACAAAAGACTTCGCACTCCAAGAACTAGACGTAATCAAACAATCTGAAAGAAACCTTAAACCAGACAGGTTTATAATTTTTGAAGCAATAAACAAAGGAACAGATGCTTTAAGCTTTAAAGCCAGAGCAGAATAGTGTGAGAAAAGAACAGGTAGGCTTGAAAAGTGACTATGCAGAAATTCTAGGGAAGATATAATTATCGAAATAAAGGGAGCCCATGAATTCAGAGATGTGAAGAAGGAATGGGAATGGCCTTTTAAAGGGTGTTTTGTTAATAAAAATTGTTAACCATCCCTAGACACCATGCACTGCTTCAGGGGGTTCAAAGATGCTAATTCATTTCAATTATAGAGGAGGAGGCGATTCTGTCCCTACCAGGGAGGCAAGGAATATTCTGATGAACTCGTGGACCGGCCACCACCAAGACAGTCAAGGAATAGTAATGAAATGTTACACATTATTATGTATAAAATAAATCAGTTTCCATTTACATCCAGGATTATCTCATTGAATCCTCATTTAATAATCTCATTTATCCTCAGAACAAGCCCTTAAGGCAAGTGTGATTATCACCTGCATTTGTGGCTAAGGGACTGTGCTTACAGCCACCAAGAAATTCCCTGATGTTCCCAGTCACCCAGCACTGTGGTAGGGATTTCGATGGAGGTACGTTGAATCCACAGTCCAGGCTCTTAACAGTGATGCTAAGGAAGCAGTGGGGGGGTGTTCATTTGGGCTTTCATTTTACGTGTTATTCACTACGGGAGAGGCAGCGCAGTCACTGATTCAAAGGGTACCGAAAGGTCTAGAGTGGAACATCTGTCTCCCGCCCCTGTCCCTCCAACCACTGTCCCCAGGCCCTGGGTAGTGCCACGTCCCAGAGTAACTTTGAGCCTGTAGAAGCAAATGTCTACAGACGTAGTTACGCACAAGTCTGTCTATATAGATGGACATTCTCTTCTCCCTTTTTATCCAGTTGGAAGTTTTCTCTACACTTTGTCCTTATTTTGCTGTTTTCATTTAACACTTTATCTTGGAAAGCCTTCTAGATTAGTATACAATAATAAAGAAAATTTACTATTGCTAACAATATACAGAACAATAATAAAATAATAAAGGCCTTCCTCATTGTTGCCTATGACTGCAGGATATTCCATTGTAGGTCTGTATTGAGATTTATTTACCTGGACCTCTATGCTGGGCACTCAAGCTGTTTCTAGTCTCCGCCATTACAACTCGGTAGTGAAGAACTGGAGGCACGTGAGGAATCTGTTCCTGAAGGTCAACCTGACCTTGGTTAAGGTCATGTGCATTTTCGATGTAAGGTTGTACTATAAAGCAGTTGCTTCCTTAAAAACAGCAAACACAGTATTTATTTCATACACGAGGCAGCTCATGGAACTGTAATTCATAAACCAAGAGACACTCACTGTTACCTTATTGGTATAATCTTCTGAGCCCTTTTTCCTACACACACACCTCTATGCACATGTACACGTACACACACCTTGGAGAGCACACTATTTACCTACGTTTTAGTTGGGGTTTTTTACACTAACATTACAACATGATCATTTTAAATTTTATTTAAATATTCTTTACAAATGGCATTTCATGATTGTATATTACTCCTTATGACCATAGTATCGTCCTTTACTTGGCCCATACCCTCAATACTGGACACTTACGTTGTTTCCCATTTTCTGATTTTTTACAGACCTCTGCAGTGAATATTGCTCTATGTAAATCATGGTTCTCATTTCTGTTTGATTTCCTGGTCCGTTTTTATTCTAATCATTAGAATCGGTGACTAAAGCAGAAGTTTCTCCTGGTCATGTTTTATTCCAGTCATTGGAATCAATGACGAGACAGAGAAGTTAGGGTGAAGAATACCAACGTTTTACAAGTTCTTCATGTATACTGTTAATATGTACGTACGAGGCGCTGCCCTCCCGGAAGGTCGAGCCACGCAGGTCCCGACACCCTCATCTCCCCCTTCCCTTCCCAGCAAGAGTCTCATCAGGAAACAGCAAATCCAGCAAAGGTGGCATCTGCTGCTTTGTTCTTATGATTGTACGTGTGATGCTTATTTATTATACACCAAAGGCAAAACTTAAAAAGGACCCAACAACCCATAATCTCCCAATTTTGGTCTAATCACTATTAACATGTTATTGACTTTCTTCCCAGGCTCTTCTCTATTTAAATATTTTCCATAAAATTGTCATTATCTCCAAAAACATGACTTTTATTCTTGCCAACTTTAAGCTAAAAATGTCAGCTCTTATTTGAATTTGTCATATTTGTTGCAAATATTTTTTCTCAGTTTTCTGATTGCCTTCTTGTTGTTTATGGTGGTCTGAATTTTTATGTGATCAGATCTAGAAATCTTTTTCTTTTATCTCCCCAAGTCCCATTAAAAACCCTTGCCATGGGGACAAGGGTGTTCAGTAATACAAAAGGGAAGAGTGTCAGGGAGAGCAGGATCCCATCTGAGACTGGCAATGTGAACAGTATTGACCTATATTCATTCAACAGGCTTTCACTGACATCTACTTATCACTGTGCACGTGTGTATCTGTGGGGACACAGAGATGAACCATCCATGATTCTCTCTCCAGAAGTGAGATAAGGTGGGTATAACCAGTGATTCTAACACAAGAGAGGGTAGGTATTCCGAGGCATCAGAGAAGGCCAGATGAGGAAATGTGGTTTCAGTTCAGGAGGGAGGAGGCAAGGATGGCTTCCTGGAGAAGAGGGCATTTGAGCTGGACCCACCTGGGCGGCTGGGAAGGCATGGAGCACGTGGATATGAGGAAAGAAGACACAGCTGTGGGAACTGTTGAAGGTAGAAATTATAGTATTTCTGACAGAAGGGGAGCAAGAAATCCCTGTGGGGCCCTCAGACAAAGAAAAACAAAAACAGAAAAATCCCTCATCCTTAGAGTGACTGGCAAGTATAGGCTGTCCCCCACTCACAAAGAAAAAAATCGTATTAAAATAGGTCATCGTCATCGGAAAGTTTGGGATTCCAAATTGACTTGTCAACTTAATCCATACCACAGTCGCCACCTTAACTAGTAGAATGCCTTTTGATGGTGATTTAAATAAAAATGGAAACAGACTGAAAGGTTTTCTACCTTTTTTAAAGACTAGTCCTTGGGATAATACATTAAAAATTTTTTTATTATGTTTTTTTCCATTACCATTTAGCCTCCTTATACCCTACTGTTCACCCCGCTCCGCCTCAATCACCACACTGTTGTCCACGTCCATGAGTCTTTTTTCTTTTTTGCTTGATCCCTCCACCCCTAACCTCCTCCCCCATAGCTGTTATCCTGCTCTCTACCTATGAGTCTGTCTTTATTTTGCTTGCTAGTTCAGTTTGTTCGTTAGATTCCACATATGAGTGAAATCACAAAGTTGGAGGAGTCATGCTATCAAATGTCAAACTATACTATAAGGCTATAGTAATCAAAACAGCATGGAACTGGCATAAAAACAGACACACAGATCAATGGAACAGCACAGAGACCCAGAAATAAACCCACAATTTTATAGTCATTAATATTCAACAGAGAAAGCAAGCATATCCAATGCACTAAAGAAAGTTTATTCAGCGCATAGTATTGGGAAAATTGAACAAATAGTAAAGGAGAACTTCCCCAATCTGGCAAAGGAAATAGACTTCCAGGCAGTCCAGGAAGCTCAGAGAGTCCCAAAGAAGTTGGATCCAAGGAGGAACACACCGAGGCACATCATAGTTACATTAGCCAAGATTAAAATGAAGGAGCGAATTCTAGAAGCAGCAAGAAATAAGGGGACGGTTACCTACAAAGGAATTCCCATCAGACTGTCAGCTGATTTCTCAAAAGAGACCTTACAGGCAAGAAGGGGCTGGAAAGAAGTATTCCAAGTCATGAAAGGCAAGGACCTACATCCAAGACTGCTCTATCCAGCAAAACTTTCATTCAGAATGGATGGGCAGATAAAGTGCTTCTCAGATAAGATCAAGTTCAAGGAGTTC
>PVKM010017014.1:0-26303 GCA_004027735.1 Carollia perspicillata
TTATGCTGAGCCGATCCTTGAGCAAGGCTCACCTGGGTGCACATCCAACTACATATGCTTCTTCCAGCTGAGAGGCCCGGGAAGAACTTCATCACTGGGCCTCAGTCTTCCTTCTGAGGAAAAATGTGTACCTTGGGTGCTATGGTGAGAACCTAGGAAAATATGTACGAGGAAGTGTATATTAGGAAAATGATACAGGATGCTAGCAGAGTGCTTGGCACCCGATGGATAATGATATCAGTAACAGTAACCTTACTATTCAACAAGATCCCAACATTCCAGCCACTAGCAATTTTCTCAGGGAAAGGCTGTGAGAACTTCAGATACCTAAACTATGCTCTGGAGGACATATGACATCTACCAGGCCACCGGCTACACACCATCTACCGCCATGGTTTTTAGGCTCACTACCCCTAAAACTCCCTCGTGCTTCCTGTGAGCCAGTGATACTGATGATCCCACAGGAACTGTTTAGCTGGTGTTTACTGACTGCAGGTCCAACATCTAGACCCAAGGAGTATAATAAGGAGGAAATGCATGGAGACGCTCAAGCAGCAAATGCTTAATTTACTTCAAACTACCAGGGGAAAGTCTGGCTGAGGCATCTTAAATTTCATAAAACCTGAGTTCCCTCCTGGAAGTGAGTCCTTTCCTTCCAGAGAGCACAGTCCATGTTCCAGTTATTGAAATGACACGTAAATGCTGGGTTTAGGTGCCGTAGGCTGATGAAACTTCCTTTACTTCTGAGTCACTCTTAAACTCGAGGCCAGTTGGTAGTTTTGAATTATCCATGCTATTCAGTGAGGTCTGCACAATATCAAGATGTCAGGGTGAGAAGCTATTCAAGGTTCTTCCAGGCCAGCAAGTCATAGATGTTTGTAAAAGGTTAGAGTCTGAAGGGATCCTAGAAATCCTTTAACTTGGTGTCTTGATTTTTCAAACAAATTCCTGTGCAGGATACCAATACATGGGATTGATAAGAGTGCAGTTACTCTTGTTGGAAGTGAAGAGAATTCCCCTCTGGGCCACCCTGGCACCTGAACCACCCTTGAAAACCACCCTGTCTAATTTAATTTTCACCCAGCGGGAGAAGGCTATAAGGCAGTGCTACCTTGAATCATGGTCTCTTGAGCACAGCATCAGCTTCCTCTGGGAGCTTGCTAAAACTTCAAGTGCTCAGGTCCACCCCAGACCTCCTGGAGGTGGAGTCTGTGCACTTGTGCTTTAACGATCCCTCTCGAATGATGATTCTGATGTATGTCACTCAAGTTTGAGAACCAGTCCTCCAAGAACCGTTCAGTGAATAGTGCAGGCTCACTTAATAAACCCCAGCTTTGGTAGGTGGCAAGGCTACCCCTCTGTACATCTCATTGAGATTGTGGGGTAGTATGCACCTGTCTTCGGAGTGGTTCTCTTCTACTTCATACAATTTGGTAGCACTGCAGAGAACTCTAAGTCTGTTATACTTTGGAAACAATTCAAATGGTGGTTCTTTTAGACAACTGACTTACAATCAAGAGATTCTGATTCCTACAATAGATTATTTCAAATGGATTTGGCCAGTAGTTCAAACTGTTGCAGCGAGGTTACAAAAACTATATTTATTTCACAAAGATTATAATTTGTCAGTCATAAAGATAGAGCAAACCTTAAATTTAAAGAGTGATTTTAGTTTTTAAGACATGTTTCCCGTGCACTATCTCACTTTATAATACCCTCTCCTGACACCCTACAACTTCCTCCTTTCCATTTTTCAGGGATGAAAAATTAAGAACAGAGAGGTTAGGTAAGATTCCCTAGGCCACATACCGAAACAGTGGCAGAATGGATATTTGAATCCCCTTCCGATACCTAGCCCATTGTTTTTTCTGCTCTAGGAAATACTTTAGACATTTCTCTAAGATGTGAATTTACACCAGGTCAGTTTCCTCTACGGAGCTTCATTCTTTTCTCTCTCTTCTGCTGTTCATCACTTATAGTAATAAACTTCATAAAGGTCCTAAAATCATTGAATTCCCCCTTCGCCAAAGTTAGGGAGCTCCCTGCCCCATCTTGGTGACAGGTGAGATGCGAGGTGTCATAACTAAGGCAACTATTCCCTTCTGATCCTACTGGTGGGCATCTGTTTCTAGTTGTAACTGGCCAAACGCTCCCTTTGCAGGAAAACTAATAACATCTTAACATATGGTCTTGAATCTGGGCCATCTAATGACCTTGCATGGAGATTAATTGAAGGTGTTAATGGCACAGTTCCCAGCCAGGAATGTCAAAATACTGGCTTGGCCTCCTATGTACATGTTTTAAGAGGATTTGCTATTGATACTGAATGGGATTAACTTTAAATATAAAGAAAAATACTATAACTTCAGCAACCACCTGTGAAGCAAGTTTCTGTAGCTAAGGCGGCTGGATTAGTGCTCCCAGCAGGGTGCAAGATAATGAATTTGACATCCCCTTTCCACTCCCTGGGAGAAATTTCCAGGATACAATCTTCTTAAGTGAAGGTATTATAAGGAGCAAAATTCTGCAGAGGGTGAAAAATTCATTCTGTGACCTCTATATGACTGTGAATGGAAAATGCCTTTTGAGATTAGAGCTGATTTATGGGTTCTGTACTATGACTGCTTCCTCCCTGTCTCACCCAAGCAGGAGAAATGGGCAAAAGACTGGTGAAAAGAGCTATACTTTGAACTATATTCCCTAAAGTATTTACAAAGAAATGTATTCGACTGCTAGGAAGTTTTGGGCTTAGTTATCATAATTCTCATAACTTCATCCAGATACAAACTCCCCTTCTCTCTATCGGTTCTATTTTCTATTTTTTCTTTCTATTTTAACTACCCTAGTACTCATGTTGCTTGTGTATGTGTGTTTATTATAATTCACCTTAAAAGCATCTTGTGGAATATAAATTATGAAGACATAAAAGTAAACATAGAATAATCTTCTTTCATGCATATATTTACAAACCCATAAACTCTCAGGAAGAGAGAATTGGATTTTTAAAACATTCAGAATTACTTTTACTGGGCTTTTCTTTGCCCAGTTTATTTAGCTATTTTGGCCAAAGGAACCATATAAAACATGGCAAAATCAGATCAACTGCTGGCTACACAACTGACTAGAAAGTAAAAATTGTTGACTCAAACAGAGCACCACGGATTCAGTCATGCCTTAGGGAACAGACCCTTGAAATCATAATTTCACAAGTCTTTCTTTGAGGAATTACTCCGTGCCTAGTTCTTGGAGTATTCCTTCTCTGTGCCCTTGCAACCCTTGGTCCACACGAGACTCTGAATAGCGTTTGTGCGCATTTTCTCTGTTGCCATTGTCCTGACAAACGGTGAGCTTCTTGAGAGTAGACCTGCATCTCGCTTGTCTCTTCACTGCCCAGTGTTTCCAGTAATGACTGACATATAATGCTGTGTGCATGGTTTTGTGGATTAGTAATTCCGTGTGATATACAAAGTCTTAGACAATGTTGTCCTGATTGCAAGGAGGTTATAATATATTTGTGGAGTTAGTACTGATTTACCTGAAAAAGCGGAATAGAATTAGTCCATAGTATTGCTGACCACATAACACATTTGGTTTCACAGACTCACTAAAGCCAGCTAAGTGTATTTAGGTCACCCAGTAACACACATTTGTGCTTATTGAGAAACATTTTGTGGCATATGAAAAAAACTCTAAATGCTTAATTAATCTTTCTTACAAACTTAGCACATTTTCTGCTGGTGTACTTGTGCCAACAAGACTCCACATGTGCATTTTGACTTTCCCCCAAATAAAATTTTCCAAATTCTTTTAAAAAAATGCTTAACCCACTATGTTCAGATGAAAGAAGTAGAAAATGGAGTGGACCAGCTTTATCTAATTTTCTAAATTGAATAAAATGAAAAACAAATAAATGGATGATGAAAAGCAATGTATGTCTGATTCACTTGGCCTTCCTGTTGGTCAAGCCACTCAGGTAATTCAGTTGGGCAGGCTTAAATTCCTTGCACATTTCGCTTTCAAGATCAGGCAGAGTGGCCTGCCATCCACTGGGCAGCCCATGGCAAATAGAGCCACACAAACCGTAAACAAAGGAATGCTGAGTGGAGCTATCACCGACTCGGGCATTGGAGAGCAGAGATACACGAGTAGAGTTATAAAGAGATTATGTGGCCCTGAACATCGCAAATGCGCTATAGACTGTAACCCCCTCGCTAAAACGAGGCAATGCAAAGATATCTCAGTGAAAAAGGCAATTAGTGGTAGGGAATGAAGTTCCTTACTTGTCGTTCCCCATTCTCTCCCTCCCAATCTTTTCAAGTCTCCCCTGGGTCCAATTTGGGAATTCTTGCAAAGGCTAAAGTCCAGCAGCTTTAACAGCTATTAAACACGGTCGTAAAAGTGAAGACGCCGCCTGTGAGTTGGGCTCTTGGTAGCGTCGGAGGAATATGGCAAATAGCACAACTCTTTCGCTGAAAGGGAATAATGGAAGAGATGAAGGGAGGGGCTGTGGATAGGCCAGACAGGGACTTCGTGACGACAACCAGTGGAGCATACTAACTCACTTTGGTATTGCTATTTAGTACCTGTGAAGTCTACCATTATGCATTATTAAATTCATGTATTATTGAATCACGAATCCTTGTTCCCTGATAAGAAATGGAGATGATTTCTTAGTTTAAATGAAAGCCCTGCCTCCTTATTTAAATAAAAATGCATTACTGGCTGCCTAGCATGCTAATCAGAAAACTGCATTAAGCAGGTAGGACTATACGAATTAAAAAATAATGAAACAAGACTTTTCAGCCAGACATTGTTCCCTCGCCTGCTTTTCATGACAGCGGATTTCCTACTTGGAGTTGATAAGACAACGGCAAATGAAGATAACAACATGAGAGGGAAATCATTCACTCTAATGGGCTCCACCTGTGCAGACTGCGGCTCATTTACATGGCTGCAGAAAAATTAGAAATCATGCGGCAATTAGTCTGTTCTAGATTATGCAGTGTGTCAACTGATACCACTCAGGAGAGCACTACTGCTAAAATGGTTTCAGAAGATAAATCTGCTCTCCTATACAAACAGTTTTAATTACCTGGAAAACGACATTGCCTATTGAGAAATCTCCATTGTGAACCTGGGCAGCTCTCCTACTATTGGAATCAGATGTTGGGACATTCCAGTGTTTATGTAATTGACTCATATAATATTTGATGACTTGTCGAAACTGAAATTGGGCTTTTCGTTCAAGTCCTCAATTGTTCATCAAAAACCTCTCTGATGTCTCCCTCCGAGTTGGTCAGGAAAGGGACGTGTTAGATTTTTTTTTAAATGCTTCTGTTTATTGGTTAGCACTCCTGGCCTATACAAATCTGATAACTTACTATAAAATAATTTCAAATATAAAGCTGGAGTCAACAGATCTACCTACTGTGAACCATTTCTTATGAATGAAATGCTAAGACCTTTAAAATTTTGGGATTCTTACTCAACTCAGTGGGATAAAATTTTTCTATTCATTTTGGCCTTAAAGTATATTTATAACTTTCTTAAAAAACCATGAAAGTATCTGAAGAAATAATATTCATGAAAATCCAGGTTTTGCATTTATAAGAAATTGCTTAAAGGTTTTGTTTTGATTTGCTTGTGTGTAAAAATGTTTGGGTATTCACAGATACTTTATTTAGTCATTATTTTTTGTAATGTTTTATTGGGCTTGGGGGTAATGCAATAATTCAGGGTTAATGGAGGCAACCAAAGTTTTGGTTCTTGGGTAGAAGTAAACTCTTGGGGTTTGTCTTCTGCCTGCACTTTCAGGGAAGAGAGGGTCGAAGGCTCTTTTGGAAAACAGCAGGCAAGCACTTAGCATTGTCTTGCCACAGTTCGCTTCCAAAGCAAACATAAAAGGTAGCTTCCGGTTAATGGGTGGGAATGGGAGTACAGCCTGCCTTAAAAGGCAGGCAATGGGCACTTTCAGTGACAAAAACAGGGCCCCTCTTACCTATAGATACAGAAGTCAATCCTCTAACCTAGTGGGACTTCAGCCAGGGTAACCTCTACTGACTCAGAGATTTTTCCAAACTTGTTCTCTGAGATCAAGTTCCCAGATTCCAAATCTGACTAAAAACTATGGTCTCCAGGGACACTTCACATGGAACTTTACGGACAGGTTTTTACTTTTTGTCCCAGAAGCATTAGTCTAGTGAGGTTTCCTTCAACAAAAGACTTCCAAGGACATATAAATTTAGCAAACATTTCTATACTGCTTCCTGAACAACAAAATGAAAACAACGCATTCCAAGTTCTGCAGTGAAGACACTTGCTGGACCCAACATTTTCCAGATCTAGCTGAGCACGACGAACACCCCGCCCCACCCTTTTTGTAATGGAACACTCATCCACATCCGGGATCCAAAAGAACATTGGGTCATACTCTTGTAGTGGGAGACTAAACCACGAGGGCAGGCTCTGCCTATGGACAGAACCCTAAGATGTTAGGGTCACAGTTCATGGTGCTGGAAAGGACAGAAGCCACGTCACTGGCTGGGCAGATATTCTGAATCCTTTGGCTCATTCCAAGGGCCATTTCCTCCCATCTCAACACCCATGTGCACACACGCACACACAGGCACACACCCGAGCATAGATACAGACACACATAACCCCAGCTACACCAGGTTCAGCACAATTTTGCAACTGAGGCTCCTTCTGTGAGCCACTGAACATAGCAAATGTTTTGAGCAACAATTTCCTCATTTTCTCAAGGCTAAGACTTAATCACTACCATTCTACATGCCTGGGAAAGAAGTTAATTCATTACCCACAATGAATATCTTAAGGCACCAGGGCATAATTCTCTCCTAGAACCAGAGTACAGTGACACCCTAGCAATATTTTAGGGCGATATATATTTTTTCTGGCAATATCTTTTCTTACATTATTTCACCTTCCCTGAAAGAGAATGTGAAATGTCTTATGATATAGAATCAAAGAATGATGGACCTTTTAGTCTGGGCAGGATCTTAGAGACGGTGCAGTTCCTTGTCCTCACTGTACAGGCAAGGACAGTGAGATGCACGGGGAACCCCAAGTTGCTGTGGGTGACACACTGGATCAAGGATGGAACAGGGTCTTTGGACCCAAGGATGTAGCTCAGGCCTGTGGGCCCAAGAATGGAGTTTGTTCTGCCACATCCCCGTACTGTGTAGGGGCTAGAGCTGTCTTGGCTCTGCTGTCACCCAGGGTCCTTCCAGGGAAGGAGAGGGTGGGTCCCATTCAAAAGAGTCCGAGCCACAGACATGTGAGCTTAGACTCACCTCAGAAAGTAAGTCATGCAGCACCCTGAGACTCACTCAGAGAGCGACACTGACAGCACAGAGAAGAACAAGGAGCCAGAAAGTCCTCAGGGGAACTGTGAGTGTCCTAGGAGAGAGTAGGAAACTGGGTGAAAGGCCAGCGAGTGGAGCTGCAGTCCCTCAAGGAGCACGCAAACTTGTCCTGGAGGTGAGAAGTTCCCTTCCGCAGCTATAACACGGCAGCAGCCGCCCCGTTTCCAGGGAGATGTTTATAAACAGAGTTCCAGCTGGACAGTGTGAGCGTGCGCGGCGAAGGGGAGTCTGCGCTCAGGCTGGGGTCTCCAGGCAGTCTCACGTACACAAGGACCCTCCTCACAGCTGAAGGGGCAAGTCAACATTACAAAGGCAACACAACAGCAGCTAAACTTCGTGCTTCCTGGTGCATCGATTCGATGGGGTATGAAATATTACCCAATCACTAAAAACGATGGTGGTCCTTGAAATACTAGAACTGAATTGAGAAATATTTTTGAGCATTAAGAACAATGGAAAAAAGAAAATATGTATTTGATTACACAAAATGTAAACTGTTGGCCAGTTAGGAAATGCAACAGAATCAAAGGCAACCTGGTGAAGTGATCTGTCATCAATATAACAGCACATGTTTTAACACCTTTTTAGGGTGGGGAGAAAGGTACCCGTGCTTTTGGATTAGGTCGCCCTACCCACAGCAGCTACGCATAATCCCTGTGGAAATTTGTGCTTGGCCATGAATGTTCTTTGCGCTTTAAATCTCCCGAGGTGACACGTGTCCTCCCACAGTTTCTGTGAGCCACTGTTGATTACGGTTATTGGATGATCTCCACAGGCTGCAGTGATATTTATAGCACATTTCATAACATCAAAGGGTTTCTCCTTTTCACCTGCTAACTCTTATCTTCATTTCCTCAGTAACTTCAGTGTAGGCACTTGTAGTGACCCCAAAATTTGCATTTAACACCCTGAGTGACACCCTGCTGTAGGCCTGGTGCCAATACTCACACCCCTTTTTTAGTCATTTTATGTCAAAGGGTCTGCAGAATACATTAAGTGGCAGAGCTGATATAACAGATAAAGCCCTGTCTTTGAAAATACCCTAGGATTGATGACTGGCTGAGGGTGTTCCCAGTATGCTGCCCAGAACACACAGTATATTCCACCACACACACCAGTTTCCATTGACTAAGGGCATCGTATAGCACTCAAAACACGGGACAAAATTAGCCAGGGGACTATTAGCTGTAAGCCCTAGAAGGCTCAGTCCTTCATCTTCTTCTGTAACTCTGCTCACTCCATTGGTGATCTCATCCTGAATTATGGCTCTGAATATCAGAAAGTGATGACTGCTTGGAAATGCATGTCTCCAGCCCAGACTTGTCCCCTGAACTCCAGACTCATATATCCGACTGTTTGGTTGACATCTCCACTTGGAAGTCTAATAATCATCACAGACTTTCAGGTCCCAAATGGAACTCCTGATCTCATACATGTACTCCTTCCCTATCTCAAAAAACGGCAATTCCATTCTTCCGGTTGCTCAGGCCTCTCTTTGTCTTTCCCCCATCTCTGTTTGAGCAGGAAATCTTGTTGGTTATTATCTTCAAAATATACCCACAATCTGACCATTTCTCACCACTTCCACTGCAGCTCCCCTGGTCTAAGCAGCCATCATCAATCACCTCAATAATTGCAATGGTCTCTAACTGACCTCCCTGACTTTGCCTTTGATACCCACAGTTCATGCTCATCTTAGCAGCCAGAATCTGTCATGTCAGACCTTTCACAAAGGCTGGCTCCGTCTCCCAGAAGAAAAGCTCACAGCCCCACAATGGCCAGAACACCTTACTAATCTACCTCTTTCACACAATTTTATAGTCACCTCTGTTTTACTCACTCTGCTCAAGCCATACTTAACTCCTTGCAATTTTTTTAAACATGGAAGGCATGCTTCCACCTTGGGGATTTTTTAAAAATGTGGTTTTTTTTCCTTTTTTTCAATTAGGAATAATCACACCTTGGACAAACCTCATTGGCTACGATACCGCCACTGTGCAAAGCTGGAGAGATTGTTTTTTAATTTGCCTTTTCACTGGTTTTGATCATTCTTCTTATGTTCTCCAACTATCTGCATGACCATCAACCCCCCTAAGCCTCTGCCTAAATGATACCTTCTCGTGAGCTCTTTCACAGACCACCCTGCCTAACACTGCAACCCGTATTCCCTATTTCCTTCTGAATTGTCCTCCAGAGCACTTATTTTATGTGAAATTATACCTTTATCTATTTACTCTCAGTTTCTCTAAAATGTTACCACAATGAAGGTAGAGATTTTTGTTTCAATTTTCCTACTGCTGTAAACTCAGGGGCTAAAATAGTGCCTGGAACACTAAAAAAAGATTTGCTGAGTGAGTAAAGAAGAAAACCATTTACATATATGTTTATTCATATGAGATTTTATGGTCACATAAGGTACATGGTCTTACCTAGGTGTCCTTACACCTAGGAACTACAGTGGGGATTATAGCTTAGCTGTGTGCCCAGAGGGCAGAGTCAAATAGACAGTGGAGAACAAAGCAGTCTTTATGACCTGTCATTAGGTCATATACATGGATAAGATAGACATCAAGTCCCTGATAGATCCTGAATAGGCAACTCATAGAAGAGAAAATCTAAAAAGTTAGTAAACATATAAAAAGAACATGTCATGTCAGAATTACAAATAACAGTGCAAATTTAAACAAGATTACATACTTAGGAAGTTCTTTTCTAATTTGCTGAGAGTTTTTTTAATGAACAGTTGTTAAAGTTTGTCATGTTTTTCCTGCATTTATTGTGATAATCATATGGTTTTTCCCTTCCTTAGTTTGTTAATACTGCTAATGGATTGACTTTAGAATGTTAAGACAACCTGCATTTCTAAAAGAAAGGTCATGATGTACTAACCTTTTTGTATATTTGCTAATGTTTTCAAAGAATTTTTGTGTCCATGGTTGTGAGAGATAGGGTCTGTAATTGTCTTTGATTTTAATATCCTTACCAGGTTTTGGTATTAGAAAAATTGAAGTGTTCCCTCCTGGAAATTTTTTGAGAAAGAATTCATGCATAGTTGGTATTAGTTCTTAGAATTTTGGCTAGAATTCACCAGTGAAACCATCCAAACTTTAAGTTTTCTTTGAGGAAATTTTTAATAAAGAATTCAATTTATTAAATATATATATTATAACTATTCAGATTTTTTTACCTCTTCTTGTATATTTTGGTGTGTTGTATTTTTCTTTTTAAGAAATTTGTCAATTTCATCTAAATTCTAGACTTATTGGCATAAAGTTGTTCATAATACTCCAATATTATCCTCTTTAGGTGACATAGCTTAAAATTCCATGTTAGTAAATACACGACAGGACTTATCTTGGTAATATGCTGTTTTTAGAGTAGTTTTAGAACCACAGCAAAACTGAATGGAAGGTACAGAGATTGCCTCTGTTGCACAAGGCCTCTCTCATTACCAATATCCCCTAGCAGAGTGGGGCATTTGCTACAATTGAAGAAACTACACTGACAGTGTCATTAGTGACAAAAGTGCATGGTCTACCTTAAGGTTCAGTCTTTGTGCTGTACATTCTGTGGGTTTGGACAAATGTATAGTGACAGGTGTCCACCATTATATCATCATACAGTTTTCCTGCCCCAGAACCCTCTGTCCTCCACCCAGGCACCCCACCCTCTTCTTTAACCCCCGGTAACCGCTGACCATTTCTCACTGTTGTTTCCAGAATGTTAGTCATTTGGTTGGAATCACACAGCATGTAGTCTTTTCAGATGTATCTCTCACTTAGTAATACGCATTAAAATTTCTTCCATGTATTTTCATGGCTTAATAGTTCATTTCCTTTAAGTGTTGAATAATATTCCATTGTCTTGATGTATCACAGTTTACTTATCCAATCACCACTGAAAGACATCTTGCTTGCTTCCAGGTTCGGCCAGTTGTGAATTAAGCGGCAGTAAACATCCATGTGCAAGTTTCTGTGTGCACAAAAGTTTTCAATTCCTGTAGGTAAATGCCAAGGAGTGTGATTGCTGGATCGTACTGTACGAGCATGTTTAGTTTTGTCGGAAACCACCAACCTGTCTCCGAAGTGGTTGCACCATTTGGCGCTCCCACTAGCAGTAAGAGTGCCCTGCCTGTTGCTCTTCATTTTCACACCAGGATGTGGTATTATCAGTGTTCTAGGTTTTGGCCATCCTAGTGAGTGTGGTATTTCATTTTCAGATACTGCTTGTGAGAGAATAAATCCAAATAACTATAGAAAAATGCATACGAAATCTTTGAGACAAAAAATTTTACCAAACTATACTATATAATTTCAGTTTTACAAATGTATGTATACCTACACATACATATTTGATGTGGATATAATGTGTAAGTATACATGGGATTATTTCATGCCCTCTCACGTCTCCTCCCCTTTCTTCTCTCTCTATTCCCAACTGATGAACTTATTTCTTCATTTCTCTGAGGAAAAAAAATCAAGTAATCAGAAGAGAACTACCTGACGATCCTGCCACCAGTCTCCCACCCGTCCACATGTATACCCACGTCCACTGCCTCCTCTCCCACTGCAGTTCAGAAGGGTCGAGCTCTCCCCTGGCGCGCTAGATCTTATCCCGTCTCTCCTCCCTTTAGCCATCGGTCTTGAGACAATCCCTCTGTCCCCTGCGTCATAACTCTTCCCCGCTCTCCTGGAGTACTACCATTGGTTTACAAGTATTCTGTGTTACGATATGACCCAATGCCACATCTCTTTTTATCTGGCTCTCTGCATAGCCCCCACCCCCAGCAGTTGTTCGCACTAGGCTGGCGTCCTGAGCCTCCGCTGACTCCACTCCTGCCAACCCCAACGGTTAGAGCTTCCCCCTCGTGTTACTTCACCTCCTGCAGCACCTGAGAATACAGAGGAGCAGGCCACTCCCCTCTTCTTGAAACTTGTTACTACTGGCTTCCAAGATTCTTCACCTGCCTACTTTCCTTTACCTCGCTGGTTACACCATCTCATTTTTCTCCCTCTTCCTCATTTTAAAAAAGTCTAAGACTGGGAAGATCTCCAAGCTGACTCCTTGACCTTCTTTTGGTTACTTTCCTCCCTACGTGATCTCATGCAGTCACCAGTCATGGCTTTAAATACCATATATACAATGGGAGACCCAAAAGAACCTGGAATTATATTTATAAAAAATTGTCTATTTAATTTTGCATGTTTAAACTTCAGTCACCTTAAAGTACTCTCCATTTGATGCAAAACACCCATCAAGACTTTTTTCCACAGCTCAAAACACTTTTTGAATGTGTCGGTTTTGATGCCTATTAGTGCTTCTGCCATGTTTTGTTCCACCTCTTCCACAATGGCAAGACATTTCCCTTTGAGGACTTTTTTCATCTGGGGGAACAAAAAAAAAGTCTCTCAGGGAAAGATCAGGTCATGCCATTTTTGGTCGGCAGGGTGTGGGCAGGGGCATTGTAAATTACCCACCATGAAATCGGCAAATGCGTTGAATTTTCAAAACCAATTAACTGAAGCTGAATGCAGCCTCTCACAACAATACCAGCTGGTACACTGATACAGATAGGATCCTAGGACACCCACCTAGCAGGGAAGCCTGTACTAGAAGGAGCCTGCCCTCGAGGAGTTAATTCCAGTTTTTTGGGAGGGTTCCCCTTCATATACTGATTTCTTTCAAATTTACATCTCTAATTTAAGCTGCTCTCTGAGCTCCAGAGAGTGCTCTTGAACTCAACAGTTTCACCTGCACTTCAATCAATTTGTTCAGAAAACAAACAAAAACTCTATCTAGATGCCTTTACTTCAAGACTGACCTTCTCCCACTCTATTCCATCTCAGTAAAAGCTTTCCTTCTATTCTGGACCAATGCTATGGGGCCATCTTCTTTTCTATACACCCATAGCCATCCAACTGATCACAGGAGAGAGAGGATAAGATTTTCCTAGAAGGGGGGTGTTCCCATAGACATTGTGGGGGCTAGACAGAGTTTCGGATGCTATAGCCAAAGACAAATAGGGAGACTAATGCAATAGCTCATCAAAACATAATAGAAGCCTGACGTTTAGATACTAGGTTAAATAGGGCTTGACTCTGTATAGAGGATGGAGGAGTGGGCAGTCAGAAGAGCTGAAGTGCTAGATAAACCTCGGTCAACCTGCTATTCAAGTGTGTCTTCTGACTCCATTAAAATGTAGCATTTGACGAGTCATTTGATCAGAGCACAGTTTTGGCCAATGAAAGAGCCTACCACATCTCAGGGCCCATTCTGCTCCTGTTAGATTCGAGGCAAACTGAATTTTTTACTTGAAGCCTATCTTTTTATTATGTTGGTAACTTTTCTTGTATTTTATATAACAACATTAGAAAGGTGATTTTGTGCAGATATTTCTCAGGTTGTATTCTTTTATATTTCTTTTCCCTCAACTTAGGAGACTCACATTAAACATACTCCATGGCACATCTGACCCTATTATTAGAATCATTCTTGTTTTATTTTATGTACATTTTCCCCTTTATTTCATAACCCAACTCACTTTCAACTACCTTTCTCTTCACCTTCCTCTTCAAATGAACTTTTTATGTGTTCTTGGACACAAATGTATAATCAACAATGATAGTATTTCTTTGTGTATGCTGTATTTTCAAATTTCATAAGTGGTATTTTGCAATAGATCTCATTCTTCTTACTTGGTTCAGTCTACATTGTAAGATCTATTTATGGTGTATTGCCACATGTATCCCTAGCTCATTGCCTATGACAGCTTCATAGTGTTGCCCAGGTCATCAGCATATCTCACTTACCCACCCCCTAATTATAGACACCAAGGCTGTATCTCATTCCCCCACCCCCCACCACCAATACTACAGCTAGCATGTTTCCCCCCACAAATAAATGCAAGAGTTTTCCCGAACAGTGGACTCAGGAGTGTGACCAAGGGGTCACGGGGTGTGCACATTCTTAACTTCACCAGGCACTGCTGGTTTGCTTCACAGAAAAGCTGTATTGGTCTACATTCCCACCAGCCTCAAGACTTCTACTTTCTGAGTTATGTTCAGAAGCCCCCCCTCATCTTCAAGATAAAAAGATATTCTATGATGTTTCCTTCAAAGAACATTATAGTTTACCTTTCATACTGAGAACTTGAATCTACCTGGAGTCTGCCTTTGTATATATTATAAGGTATGGGGCCTCCGGCAGTTTTTTTATCACTGTGTGCATGTGGTGAGTTTTCCCAACGCTTTCTGTAAAACACACTAACATGACGCTGCCGGGTGTGAAGCCACCAACGCGACATGATGGATTTCCATTCGTGCACGGGTCTGCTTTTCAGCTCTCTCATGCTCCATTGGTGTTTGTGTCTTTTTTGCACTAGAAGTACACTTCTTTTTATTTAATTTTATTACAATAGCTTTGCAGTACAGTTTTGGGGCAGGCAAAGCAAGTCTCTGTTCAACTCTTACTTTCATGAAGTCCACTTGCCCATTGGTGTGTGTATTTTGTCCTTATTTTAAAAGTTAAGCTATACTCTACACACAATAAAATTCACCCTTTTCAGTACATATGGGTAATTCTTTGAGTTTCAACAAACACATACAGTTGTGTATCCAACAATGCAATTGAGATATGGAACAGTTCTATCACCCCCAAAACCTCTCCAGAGCCTCTGTGTAGTCAACGCCACCCCCACTGCCACACCCTGCCAATCACTGAGCTGTTTTTGTCCCTAAAGTCATTTGCCAAAATGACATAAAAATAGAATCAGATGGTATGTACCTTCTTGAGTGTGGTTTCTTTTACTTATCATAAAAACTCTACTGGAAGTTTGATAGGTATTGAATTTAATTTAGAAATTAATATGGGTTGTGTTAAAACTTGTATTACATTAAGACAGTTCATCTGTAAACATGTAGTCCATTTATTCAGATTTTATTATACAGGGTCTGGCAGAAGTAACGCCTGTTCGAGTGTGGTTTGTAGGGTAATAACATGGGTGTAATAACTTATAATTTTAATTTAAACATTTCACCTAAAATTTCATATGGCGTGCTTGGGTGTGATACTGTTATGTTACAGAATTAGATGCTTGTGATTTTGTAATAAAAAAGGGGCATTGCTTGTACTGGGCCCAGGCACAATATAATAGTGTCATTTATCTGAAAAGATATTATATATATTTTCTAGGATATTTTCTCAGTCCTTTATAGTTTTAGTTGTTGTTGTAAATGGTATCATATTTTCTTTGTTTTGCATTTCATTAGAGTTAACAGAGAACAAAGTATTTTAAATTACAGTTATAGCTATCAACAGCTTAGTATTTCACCAATTTTTCCTATTAAGTTTTCTTTTTAAAAAATTAACTTAGTTATTTTTAGAAAGAAGGTAAGGGAGGGAGAAAGAGGGAGAGAAACATCGATGTGTAGTTGCTCTTGTGTGCCCCTCCAAAGAGGACCTGGCATACAGCCCAGGCATGTGCCCTGACTGGGGATCAAACCAGAGACCCTTTGCTTCACAGGCCCAATCTCGGTCCACCGAGCCACACCAGCCAGGGCTCTATTGAGTTTTCTATGTTAATAATTATATCCTCTCCACATATTAACATTTTTATTTCTTCCTTTCTGCCTGTGTTCTCCCCTCCCCCGCCCCCTTTTTTCTTATTTTGGATGTTTGGTTCTCTAGTACCATACTGAACAGTGATGGGGATGACAGGCATTCTTATCTCCTTCTTATTCTTAAAGGGAATATGTCTTAAGTTCCTCCTAAAGTATGACATGTAATCTGGGGTTTTTCAGTCTTTATCAAATTAAGAAGGTTTCTTTCTTTTAAAAAAATTCTCATTTGGGTATAATTTACATATAACAAAGTTCCCTAATTTTATGTGCATATTTTAAATAACGGTCTTACTGTGATTTACAGTTTTGATTCCACCTGGGAGTGGAAGGCACGGCAAAGTCACATGGTGACTCTGTGTTTAATCCTTGGAGGACCTTCTGTCATGTTTTCTAAAGTGGCAACACCATTTTACGTTCTCACTAGCTGTCTATGGTGTTCTTATTTAAACTCAAATGGAGAGACAAAAGACCTAAAATGGACAACACAATTTTGAAGAAGAACAAAGGTGGAGGACTGACCCTACCTGACTTCGAGACTTACTATAAAGCTATAGTAGTCAAGACAGTGTGGTGTTGGTGAAAGAATACACACAGAGGTCAGTGGAATAGGATAGAAAGCTCAGAAGCAGACCCACATGAATACGGTCAACTGATCTTTGACAAAGAAGCAAAGGCAATAAAATAGAGAAAAGATGGCGTTTTCAACAACGGTGCTAGAACAACTGGACCTCCACATTAAAAAAATCTGGACACAGACTTTTTATACCCCTCACAAAAATTAACTCAAAATGGACCACAGTCCTAAAAGTAAAATGTAAAACTATAAAACTTCTAGAAGATAACAGAAGAAAATCTGGATGATCTTATGTATGACAATGACTTTTTAGATATCTAAGGCAGAAATTTTTTAAAGTCTATGAAGAAGCTGGGCTTCATTAAAATTAAAAATTTATGCTCTGTGAATGACAATGTCGAGAGAATGAGAAGACAAGCCAAAGATTTGGAAAAAAAATAATTGCAAAAGACACATCTGATAAAGGACTACTATCCAAAATGTAAAAAGAATTCTTAAAAGTCAACAATAAGAAAACAAGTCAATTAAAAGTGGGCCAAGGATATTAATGGACACTTCACCAAAGAAAATATTTAGATGGCAAGTAAGCATATCAAAAGATGCTTCATATCATATGTCATCAGTAAAATGCCAAGTAGTGCCACAATGAGATACTACTACGTGCTGATTAAAATAACCAAAATCTAGACAACAGACAACACTATACCCTGGTGAGCACCCAGTCCTTCTGGCACTGTGGTAAAAAGCCCCTTTATAAACTCTCTTCCAGTTAGCCAATGTGAGTGTGCCGTTTATTTCCTGTTGGGACCATTACTGGACAACTGGGGAGCTTTTCAGAAGTACAAAAGCCTGGGGGCTTTCAAAAGCTCTCCAGTTGATTCCAGCTCATAGCTGGGGCTGAAAACGCCTGCCTCACACTGTGATGATGATCCTTGTAGTTACTGAACCTCTCTCTCTCTCTTACACACACACACACACACACACACGCACACCCCCCCAATACAGCCTTTACCAAAAGTGAGAAAATCACATGAACTGAGCAGGCTAGATTCTGGTGATCTACGATTTTTGAAAACCCCAGTCAGGCTGACGTTTTGATTGATAAATGTGCAAACACTTAGAATCCAGCAGCCTTGTAAACACATTCAAAATATTTACTTTCATGCTGTTTCTTTCTTCTTCTTCTAACACCCAAATGTCAATTTTAATGGAAGCCACATCTCCACATATTGATTGGTTCATCTTGATTTTATTAAGGTTTCGTTTGGCTGCCCAGGAAGCTTTGCTAGTTTTTGAAACATTTATAAAATTGTCTATCCAGGAGGGGCAGGGAGACAGATGAGGTAGGTGGGGGCAAGAAAAAACAGCACGTCTTGCCTAAGTAAAACACAGTTTGTTGCCAGGATTTCATTAATATAATAAATAAAAATACAAGTAAGCTCCAACTTCAACAAGCTCAAGTTTCCCTCCTAGCTGTGAAACCACAGCACCCCGATGGCTTCTAAATGTGTCAACACACGACCTTCCCATCCCAAACTCACCAGTGGGGAGAGTATGATTTATGAGGTTGTCTGACCATCCCTGAAAGAGGTATTAAATATTTTACTCTTATAATAAGTGTAGTACTTTCATGCAGTAGTAAATGATTGGGGGTTCTTAGAGAAAGGGGTGAGTTTCTGGAGAAAAAAAAAAGATCTAAACTTGGAAGAGATCTGTGAGCAGAGCTGTGGCACCTTATGGTGTGTGAGCTAATTACTTGCCCTAAGTTGCCTAGTAAACGGTCTTTGTTTAGGAAGGTTAAGTTTCATCTCGGTTCCAAAAACTCGGAGCCAGACAGGGAAGGGAAAAAGTGATGGTGTCTGTGGCGAGGCTGGCAGTGCTGCCCGCTGGCCGGTTATGGGGAACAGTTTCAGAATATGTGTTGTGAGGCCTGGTAATATGTGCCATTTTTCATGAATGAAGTCAAAGGGTTTAGCAGGTTGAGTCCAAGAACTTGGATTTGGCAGTGGAAAATGCCAAACAATGTGTGAACTCTGCATCCTCTGCTGTCTGGGATTCTCCTACGGTCTGACATGGAGGAAGAGGACACTATTTTTTGGACTGCCAAACACACCAGAGTTAGAAGACGAGAAACTGTGCTCACTCAACACTAACGTCATTTTAACACAGAAGAAAAGTTTGTGTGGGTTGTCGAAGTCCCTCTGTTTAGAGGTTATTAATGGAGAATATGAATGTTCTCTGAAAATAATAAGTCGAAATAGCGGTATCTCCTATTCTGAGAAATAGGAAGTGACCCTAAAAGAAATAAGAGTGTGCAGTACCTTTCCCTTGAAGTCTTTTGTTATTATTTCTGAGAAATTTGTGCTCAAGTGGGACTGAGGATATACCTAACCCTCCTAGCCAAGGATCTTTATTTTCCAATAACAAAAACTCAGTATTTGAACTAGTGTAAACCTAAAACAGCAACATTCCATATAGGGACACGGGAGTATCT
This sequence comes from Carollia perspicillata, assembly GCA_004027735.1. Lineage (NCBI taxonomy): Eukaryota > Metazoa > Chordata > Mammalia > Chiroptera > Phyllostomidae > Carollia > Carollia perspicillata. The sequence continues at coordinate 19,072 of PVKM010017014.1, forward strand.
CATGGAACTCGACAGTCCTACAGGGAAGTCAGTCTTAAGAGAGGCCAGAGACGGGAACCAGAAAGCCATGAGGAACCAAGGCATGTGCTCTGTCCACCTAGCCGTCTGCCACTTTCTCACTCTATTCTGCTTCTCTCATTTTGTCCTATAAACTGGCTTTCTTTCCTTATTCAGGTCCAAAGGTGACCATTTCACAGTGATGTCTTCTATCCCCCAATCTACTACGTCATGGTTCCAGTGACCAGCTAAGATCACAAATTAACTATCCCTTAGAGAGTGCTTACCACTTTCTAGACTCAGTATCTAAGTAATGTGAACATGGTATTAATTCATTTAATTCTCGTGTCTCGCCTGTAAGTTTTATCCTCATTTTGCAGATAACAAAATTGAGGCAGAGAAATTAAGTGACTTGTCCAAATTCACCTAGAAATGAGTTGCAGACATGGGTTTCAAACCCAAGAAGCCTAGGACCAGGTCCATGCTCTTAACCATGGCTATTCTGCCCTGAGTCTCAATTCCATTCCGCGGAAAAGAGAATGGAGTTGACATCTCTTGGACTGGGTAGGCATCACATTCCAACCAGCCCTGGCCAGAGTGGTGATTAATGGACCTCAGGAGGACTTCACAAAACAGCATGAATTATAAGGCCCATCTCGGTGCTGGTGAGAAATCAGTCTCCCAGGTTGGGTACTGGTCTTCCATATTACTCTATGGAAATGCGTGTGCTCTCTGAGCCAAGGCATGGGATAGTATAGCGATATAGGATTGAAAGTTATTCAAATTTGTAAGACACAGAAGATTTTCTGGACACGATTATTTTCAGTGAGGCAACCCTATACCTGGCTGGTTATTTCCATGTTTTTCTAGAATTATCTAGAGGTGGAGTTGTGAAATTCCTCACATGGCAATTCAGCCACGTTCCTGCAGAGTCCCTCCTGGGAATTCTCCCATTCGAACCTCAGTGCCTCCAATGGCAGCTCGAACTGATTTGTTTTGCTCTCAGGGTACACTGTGCACCAAAAGGAACATGTGAGGATATTCTGAAGTAATTCTGTTTTTTTGGCTGAGTGTCACACTGACTTAATTAGAAAATGTTATCAAAAGACTAATAACAAAGGCATAATATATTCCTGGAATTATGTGTCTGGAAATAGTTTTGTTAATTTATGTTACGTATATATAAAAATAAGTACATAAGTGAGGAAAGCATTCCAAATCTCAGAGAACATTGGCTCTATAACAGAAGTGATGGGGAAGATAAAACTGTGAACTAAGAAAGAGGCCTTTTTTGGTACATATTTCTGACCCTCACCCCATAAATGCCCTAATGCATGAGGCATTGGCCTATGTGGAAATTTTGATTCATTCAACACTTTCCTAATACAAAATTCCATTGAATATATATAATATTCTACCACAGCAAATGAACAAAGTAAAAAGAAAAATCAAACAAGATATGCTCATTTTATTCTAAATTATCCAAAGATGTTTTTAGCTTATTCTTTTCTTTCCAAACATTCTCAATTTTTGCTGCTAATAATCTTTTCACCCCTTTCAGACCTCAGATCTTTGAGCTCTTCTCATCTCTCCTCTATTGCAGCCAAAAGACTATTAGCGGATGAATTACCCCCATTCCTACCCCCTCAACACACACACACACACACACACACACACACACACACACACACACACATTTCTTGGGTCTACTCCTTGACATCTTCCCTACAATCTTGGTTTAGATCTATTCCACCCCACACTCAACCAGTAACAATAAGCAGCCTCTTAGTCATCCTAGGCCTTATTTTCATTTTCAGAAAGCAATGGCAGTCAGCTCCCATAGGTTACACTTCCACTATGTCTCTTTATCATGACCTCTTACTAGCTGTGGAATCAGTGGAAGCTGCAACCCAAGTGCCCTGTGACCTGTCAAAGGTCCCCATTTTAACATCCCTCCAGTTCTGTTGAGCAGCCTGCTTTCCCTTTCATTCCCTCTTGAGAATGACATCTGACTTCGGAATGCTACGTACCAGGGATGATTCAAATGGAAGATTTATAAACTAACTCCCTTTTCTACCTACGCATAATCTCTTGCGTCAGAGTCAAGTAGCACCTTTCTGAGATAGGCAGGGTATGTATTATTTATGTTACTATTTGACAGATGAGAAATCGGAGGTCATTGATCCCAGGTCCATTCTACTCCACATCTCCTAGAATTAGAACTTGTTTCATAGTCACCAAAGCCTTAGTCAGGTGCTCTAGAGATCAGGCTAGAAAGCGTTACCTGCACAGATGGCTGGCTGCACAGGTGCACACTATAAATATCTGATTAATTTACTCCACAAATAATTATTGAGCTCATGTGCCAGTCACTGAACTAGTACTTGGGATAGTTACATTCTTCCTATGACCTTTCTGAAGGTATTTGCTAAAGACCTTGGCAAGAGTTGCAGGCTGAACACTTCAAGAGTATTCAGTGAGAAACCATAGCCATCCCCTGACAGAGCAGGTCCAGTGGCCTAGAACACACAATCTTACCCACAGATGCACCTAGAGCTATATGATGTCACTGGTTCTTTGGGATATTTCCTTCGTTCGTATCTCCTTCACCTATACCATCTCCGTTAGCCAGCCAGTCTCTCTTCCTCAGCACTTCCTTCTGCCTCTCACTAATAATGCTCAGGGTTCTTGGGTTCTTCCTGCCCTCAGTCCCTTCCACTTGTGAAGAAAACTCATCCAACCAGCCAATCTAGAAGCTCTCTTGGTCCAGGAAATTCTTCACAAAGAAAAATGCTTAAAGGGGGCATTATTCAGCTCATATGAATAAATTACTAATTGAATTTCAGATCATTCTCCCTTGGTTGGGGTGGGAGTGTTCAGCTACAAGGTGATCTTTGGCTAAAGGAAGCTTTCCTGAGGTGGCTTAAGATATAGCAGATCTTCGAATAACATTGTTTTTTACAACATTGTTTCATTATAACATTGATGAGATGCTGTAGGAATTTAACTCGTCTATATCAATTAGCCTTTGGTAATGCTGGTTTCATTACATGACCTTTCCCTTACAGTTGCAGAACCTATTGACATTAAGTGAAGACCTGCCATACCTTGAAGAGCCCATACCACTCTGCCCACTCCTAAGGCCAGCCCTGAAGAAAAGTTTTCACGTGCTCTGAACAAGGAAAGGCCTGGGCCTCAAATAACCTGCAAAATGGACTCGTGGGGTTTGTTTTAAACCTTAATTCCTCTCTAGCCCCAAGTTCTCTGCCGTCAGTAGAGAAGCACTTGCCTTCAAGATTTAGCATGCGTACTGTGAACATATTGGTCTTGACTTTCACTTTACTGGACGCAGTAGTACAGTGTAAAAGGGGTTTGGCTGCACAGCTGCAGCTATCCTGTGTGTGTGAATGGTAACTTTGGGAAAGACGCACTCCCTGGGAATGTGGGGAAGGACCACACAAAGAAGGCACGGTTGAAGCCAGCTGTGTGTGGGTGGGTGGGGGGGCGGAGGGGGATGGATGCAGCAGACCAGGATGGGGGATCAGAAGACCTGGCTTTCTGTCTCTGCTCCATTCCTTCAGGGGCTGACCTTTCCAAGGCACTTCCCCTCTCTGGGTCTCAGGTTGATCATCCAGAGGTGGAATGTCCCCAACTCAAGTTGTTCTGTAAACTCTTAGATGCTGGGATTCCTTGGACTTTGCCCCTAATCCAGTCTTTATGAGTCTGGTTTCACCAGAAACTCTTTGTAAGGAATGAGATCCAGCTGTGGGAGGCATCAGTGAGAGACACCAAGTCAAATCTAGGGTGCAGGGAGTAGGAATGAGCCATGCACTGTATGCCACCAGGTCACGATGCTCAGTTTTGTGAAGCCTGGCAGGTAACAGGTAATATATGATGTGCTAGATCGATGGCAATAGGAAATTGTGAAGCTTGCTGTAAACTGGAGAGGGCATGCCTTACCTAAAAGGCACTTAAATTCATATCGTTTAAGCACAGCACCTGTCAAACTAAACAAATCTATGAGCTGGTTTATATCCGAGGGCAGTCAGTTTGAGACCCCATGCCATCTCTAGAATTAGTGGGAATACTTTTTTCGAGGGCAACCAACTTGTCACCAGCCAAGAAATTTTTCTTTTGGGAGCTTCAGGCCAGTGGATTTCATTTCAATCAAATGCATTCCATGAAATGCAAAAGCAGAGAGACAAACGGGATGGGCCAAACAGGAAGGTCCTTAAAAACTCACAGCCCATCTGTAATCACACTAGGCCCCAAGCCTCGACCCCAGAGTTTGTTCTGCTGTTGAATTGGAAACCTTGTCTGCAGCCAGAATGATTCCCAACTGCCTTCTGAACTGTGCAGCCCCTGGGAGCTGGGGAGAGTCACATAAGAGTGTGGCTTTCAGATGAGAACAGCAGGCAAGAAATGGAGACTTCTTGCTAAGCCCCATTAACGTTTTAATAGAGCAGTTCTCTTTGAAAATGTTTTATTCATAATTGACCAATTGTCATTAGATATAGTTACACTCCGTGGCATCTTATTAGAAGGAGCTTGTTTGAACCCCCCTCCCCAAGTATTCATAGTAATTCCTAACAGATGATGTCATAACAGGCCGTTACAATCCACAACATGTAGATACCATTAAAGCAATGTGTGTGCCTTTTTGATACTGAAAATCTAACTTTATTATGAAGTTTGCTATAAAAGCTGCTATGAGGTATTTAATAACATTAAAGCATTTATGCTTTATTATTGAAGTCACACTGCCCCTGTGATGCCTGTGACTCCTGCCACACATGAGAACTGCCAAGTCTATCAGCTCAACTTTTAAACACTTCCTTCGGAGATTTCTTTCTTTCTTCTTTCCTCTTCTTCATTACTTTTCTTTGCTATGAAAAAGCAGATGTTCTAAAGTACAAGTAACTGAAAACCAGCAATATACGCTCAAAGGCTGAAACCTAATATTCACAATAAGCTGATCCAATGAGAAATGTCTCCCTGGTGACCCTGGTCATGAAGTGGGACCCCACGTGGTCAACGGTCCTGGCTGAGGCAGTTGTCATTTATCAGAAACTCGTACACTGTGATTCTCAATTAGGGACTTTCCTGACATCAGCAACTCTCCATCCACTTGATACAAAAGTCAAAATAAATATGAAATCCCTCCTTACTGCATCACATTCCATTGGCTTTACCACTGCCATATATGGCAGTTACCATGGATTCCATAATTTATGTAAGGAGATTTGGGTTTGGGGGGTGGTGGTGGCCATATTTTTGTCTCTATCACTATAACAAACATTAAAATTTCCTAATAAATCCTTCAGGTAGGAAACACTGTCATAAATATGTATTTCTAATTCCTAATGAGAGCTATAGATATTTATATGCAGACTAATGGCAAAAATAAGAGAAAGACTGGTATTCCCTAGAAGAAACTATAAAATTCAGACTGCGGTAGGGACTTGACTAAGTGGGGTACTCAATTGCTAAGCCTGGGCTTCTGGGAAATGTATGAATGTCGGGGAGAAATTAGAGCCTCCCTCAAGAGCTTTTGGTCCCAACATGTTCTGCATATTCCATCAGTTACAGATTAATTCGATATAACAAGTTTCTCTTTTCAGATGCAAGCATTCCTTAGAAGATTTAAGCCTGTGGATTATTATTTTTCGGTCTGCCTTTCCCTACTGCAGTAATCTTTAGAAGATTCTCTTAAATCAATCGACCAAACATTTTAGTGAGTACTATTAGTTAGAACATAGAGCCCTATGTCCACTATGGGACTTATAAAACCAAATGTCCAAATCCTCTTAATGACTCCTCAGAGGAGAGAGTACAGGTTCCCAAACAAGTACCTCAAAGTAAAAGGCTCCTGCTCCTCCCTGCCCTCCAGAACCCTCTGGATCTTTCTTATTGTTCCTGTAACCTGTACCCATTGAGACACCAGATGTCCAGTTTCTTTCCCACGCCTTCTTCTCCACCTAGAATTTCTCAGTCCCACAGCTCCATGGGCCTGCTCTCGCTCTTCTAGAACCCTACTGGGACCAGAGCCCCAGGCTCCCATTTGATATGAGGAAATGTGTCCAGTTATCTAGATGGGAAAGACTATTTTTCTGTAGGTCCAGCACTTCCAAGCCTGTAGGTTATTGTTGGAAGGCGCACTTATTCTCCAGTCTAGCAAATCCATGAGTAGGATTCCAGATAGACTGAGCCCTGTGGTCTTCCTCTCTCTTCCCATTTACTGACCACCCATGACGCTCCTCCCAAAGGATTAATAAATTAACTGATTGTGAGTTGGGCAAAAATGGGCATATGTAGCTTAGACCTTTCTTCTCTCCTTTCTCATGGCTCAGAAGAATACCTCTATCTGTTTGGAGTCATGAGTAACAAACCTATTCCTGCAGGTGAGGCCTTTGATTGTGGAGGGGAATTCAGATCCATTTCAGTAAAGTGTGAGCAAAGACCATTTAGCTCTTCATCTAAGTCACATTTTTAAATCCACCTCTAATCAGTAAAAAGCTGAGAGTTGGATCTCTCTTTGTGCAACTTCTGTGTTAACTTTGCATCTGCTCTGAATCTGTGTAAGGAAAAGGGCTGTTACTCTTTGAGTTCCCTAAAACCTAGCACCTTGACACATCCTATGCTGTAGGTGGTACTGACTCCCCCCTGCACTCCAGGTTGGTCTCTTACAGCATCACCCTCCTCTAAGGATGGAAAGCTTAAATGCTTTCCATAGATTCTAGGCAGGCAACATAAAAAATTGAAACCTCAAGTATAATAAAACCAGCAACTCAAATATAATGATAACAGGTAACTGGTATTTGGCTTTGGCATTAAGTAATATAGTATGAAATTTCCTCAAAAGATTAAGAATAAAGCTACCATATTACCCAGCAATCCTTCTGAATATCTACCTGGAAAACTTAAAAACACTTTTATGTAAAGATATATGTCCCCCTATGTTCACTGAAGCATGATTCACTATTGCTAAGACATGAAAACAATGTATGTATCCCTCAGCAGGTGACCGATAAAAAATATGTGATATGTATATTACACACACACACACACACACACACACTAGAATACTTCTCAGCCATAAAAAAATGAAATATTGCCATTTGTGACAACCTGGATGAATCTTGAGATTACGGTGCTAAGGGAAATAAGTCAGACGTAAAAGAACAGGAACTATATGATTTCACACATATGTGGGATATAAAAAACAAAAATCATCA
>PVKM010017015.1:0-26294 GCA_004027735.1 Carollia perspicillata
CCATATCCCAACTATACTCATAAACACTGAGCATCTGTCACATTCCAGGCACTGGTCTAAGAATGTTACATATGTATTAAACTTTTCACCACTCACAATGACCCCATGAGCAAGCTACTGTTATCATGCCCATTTTATAGATGGGGAAAATGAGGTGCGGAGGAGTGAATTGCCCACGGTCCCACAACTCCTGAGTTGGAAAAACAGATTCAAGCCAGAGCTCACGTGTGGAACCATGGGGCACTGCCTCCCACGAACTGTAAGGTAATGACGATCCTGAAAGGGTTTCTGAAAAGTCAAAAATCTTCTGCAAATGTCAGCATTTGCCAGGGCAAGCAGCCAGGAGCAATGCCCTAGTGACGGGGAACCATGGGAAACTGTCCTGCCTCCTGAGAGTCACACTTGATTTTCTCCTTGAGGGTGTGATCTCAGCAAAGAGATAGACCCGGGTTGGTGACATTTCGAGGAAGGGCTGGAGAAGGCAGAGGGCAGGGCCAGAGAAGGCAGAGGGCAGGGCCAGAGAAGGCAGAGGCCAGCGTGAGGGAGGGAGTGGCATGCTCACCCCAAACACCTTCTTGGCTCCTGCTTTGGCAGCAAACATGGAGAGGATCCCAGTACCACTCCCGACGTCCAGCACCACTTTGTCCTTGAACACGTGCTTGTTGTGGTACATGGAGTTCCGGTAAGTGAGCGTCCGCACCTCGTCCTTCAGCATTTCCTGTGTGACAGGAAAGGAAAGTCAGTGTCAATGCACTCAAGGCTCCTGGGAGTACACCGGGGCAGGGGCCCCAGGACTGTCCCACCAAATTCTTCGTGGATGTTGATGATGTTACTAGGCAAGCCACAGAGGCATACCGTGGGGCAGCTAGGCCAGAGGCCACCTGCATCACTGTAAACAACTCCAGCCCCAAGCAAATAGTTTTGTACTATTAAAGGAGAAACTCATGCCCAGGCCTGGGGAAGCTCCAGTTTAACAAAAAACAAAATCAAGTGTCAGTCGGGTACAACATGAGAGACTCAAGTTAGATCTGAAACGAACCTTTCTGTAGCGGTAAGAGTACTATTGTTGAACAAGTTATTAAAGGAGGTTTTTTGTGTGCCTACTATTTTTGTTTGTTTTTAAGAATAGAAAACAAGTTCCTTTATCTATCATTATTTAAGTGCTTTGTGGTAAGAAAGAAACTAGATTACCCATTACAACTGCCTCTAGCACAAGAAGCAGGGGTCTTCATCCATTAATCTGTGCGTGGTGATGAGGCAGGGGTCTAAATCCATTCAAGAAATCAGCAAACACTCTAAGTCATCACCAATAGTACTGAGATTTTGGGGGTATAATTTTAGTAAAACTTTTAGTATAACTTGCATACAATAAAAAGCACAGATTTTAAATGTATGGCAATGTGTAAGAATTCTGACAAATGTATACCTGTGTAACTACACCATAATCCAGGTACAGAACATTTGCATCATCCCCGACGGTCTTTCATGCCTGTTTGCAATTAATCCTCACCCTGACTCCAGACAACCAATGATCTAATTTCTATCACCAAAGCTTCCTTCTGCCAGATTTAGAACTTCACATAAATTGAGTCTTATTACCATAGGTACATTTTTGTGTCTGGCTGCTTTTGCTCAAAGTTTTTGAGATTCATTCATTTTCTTGCATGTCTCCAAGGCTTGTTCCTTTTTTCTTGTTGATGCTGTTGTTCTTCTCCTTGTTGTTAACTAAGATTCCATTGTGTGGCCACACCACCATGTATTTGTCTATTCACTTGTTGTTGGTTATTTGGATTGTTATGGATAAAGGTGTTACCGACATTCTCGTACAAGCAATTTTGAGGATGCGTGTTTTTATTTCCTTTGAGTAAATATGTACAAGCGGGTATTGAGGGGTCTTAGGTGTTTAATTTTATTAGAAGTTGCCTAACAGGTTTTTAGAATAGTTGTGTCATTTGATGATCCCACCAGCAATATATGAGCGTTCAAGTTGCTTACATGCTGGCCAGTTAGTCTTATCAGCCTTTTTAATTTTAGTTATTATTTTGCAGTGATTTTCAAACTTTTTCATCTCATGGCACATATAAACTAATTACTAAAATTTTGTGGCACACCAAAAATATATTTTTGGCTGATTTGAGAAAAATAGGTATAATTTGATTCATTTACACTGAATGGCTATTGTTGTGTTGGCTGTTTGACAATCTAAGGGAAAAGAGGTCAGTGTCCCTGACTAAAGAGTCAGGTATCACATGTTTTAAAACTTCTTTGGCACATGGGTTGACAATTGCTGTTATAGTGGTGACTGGTATCCCATTGTAGTTCTAATTTCATTTCCATGATTTGACATTTGATCTATGGCTATTGACATAGATATTTTTTCATGTGTTTATTGACTTTTCATGTATATCTTCTTTTGCAAAGTGTCTGTTTGTCCAATTTTTCCTTGAGCTATTTGCCTTTTCCTTATTGAATTATATCAGTTCGTATTATTCTGGAAACAAATCCTTTGTCAGATAGACACATGGTGAATATCTTCTCATAATCTGTGATTTTCTTAGTGTTATCTTTTGAAAAACAGTTTTTAACTTTGATAAAGACCAATATTTTAGTTTTTTCTTTTATGATTCATTTTTTGTGCCCTGCTTAACCTTTGTCTACCCCCAGGTCACAAAAATATTCTCCTATGTTTTCTTCCAGAAGTTTTATAGTTATAGCTTTTACTCTTAGTTCGATGATTCATGTCAAATTATGGTATATGGTGTAAGTTAACAAATACATTTGTATTTGTATGGTATACAAATTTTGTGTATGGTTTACGTTGAGAATATGAGTGCATTTGTTTCACACAAATAGGTGGCTCAAGCGCCAGGATTCATTTCCGCACTGAGTCACAGGGGGCAGATCCTTTGGAACAATACTCCCTTTGTTTCTATTGTGTTGCCACCTTTGTCAAAAGTCAGTTTACTGCACACGTGTGTCCTCTCTGATCTGCTCCATTAATATGTCAGGTCAACACTCACTCGACTACCATAGTTTTATATTAACTTTGAAGCAAAGTAGTGTGAGTCCTTTAACTTAGTTCTTCTTTTACATGATTATTTTGGTTTTTCCAGATCCTTGGCATTTTCATATACGTACATTGTAGAAGCAGTTTGCTAATTCACACAGAATAGCCTGCTAGAGTTGGTTGGAATAGCATTAACTCTATAGATCAATTTGGGGAGAACAGATTATCTTAACAATATTAAGTCTCGCAATCCAAGAACACTGATACAGCTCTCTGTTTGTTTAGGTCTTGTTTAATTTCACTCTACAATATTTTATAGATTACAGTGTAGAGGTCTTGTATTTTTTTATGACATTACATAGCATTTTATTTTTTAAAAATACTACTGAAATGTACGGCAGTATGGATCTCACAGAACAATATTGAGTAAAAGATATAAGAGAGTACATTCCATTTATGTAATTCCATGTATAAGAAATTAAAATTCAGGCTAACGTAATCTGTAGTGATAGAGGTCCAAATGGAGGTTACCTTAGGAGAGGGGCACTAACTGGGAAAGTGCACAAGAGGAACACGCTGAGGTCCTGGAAATGATCTGGGTAATGATTACAAGGGTGTGTACGTATGCAAAGTTCAAGATATACACTAAAGGTTTGTGAACTTTTATTTGTGAGTCCAACAGTAGTTTGAACAAATAACCTATTTGAGGAGGTCTTGTATTTTTTAATTAAACTTATTCACAACTATTTTATTTTATGCTACTGTCTATGATATTTTTACATTTTTATCTTCCAGTTGTTAGTATATATATTGACCTTCTATTTTTGCAGCCTTGCTTGCATCACATATTAGTTCTAGTAGGACTTTTCTTGTAGATCCCTTTCTTTTCCATGCAGAAACATTCTCATCACTTTTGAATATAGAGAATTTGACTTCATTTTTCCTATCTGTATGTCTTTTATTTCTTGTTTTATCCTCTTGCTATACTGTACTGGTGAGGATGGCCATTCAGTAACATATTAGATAGAATTGGAGAAGCGAGGCATCCTTCCTTCATTCCAGTGATTTATAAATGTCACCACTGAGTATAATTTTAGGTGTGGGCTCTCTATAAATGTCTTTTATCAGACTAAAAAGTTATCCTCTTCTTCTAATTTTTCTGAGAGCTTTTTTAAATCATGAATCGGTGTTGAATTTTGTCACATACTTCTTTTGCATTTACTACGATGATTATGACTTCTCTCCTTTATTCTTTTAATGTGTCGAGCTCCAAAGATCGGTTTCAAATGTTGAAACATCACTTCGTCAGGATGCATTATCTTCTTAAACTCTGCTGGATTTTATTTACTAATACTTTGTTGCAGATTTCTGTATCTGTATTTATAAGAAAGTACATCAGTAGCTTTCTCTTATCTTCTCTGGTAATTAGCTATGCTGAGTTAATCATAGTAGTTAGGAATTTATCTCTTCATACATTTTCTGAAAAGGTTTGGGTGAGATTGACATTTTTCTTCACTAAATGTCTGATATAATTCACCAGTAAAACCAGCTGGGCCTCCTTTTTATAGAAAGATTTTAAATTATTAATTTAATTTATTTAATAGATAGAAGGCCATTTTCATTTTCTATGCATTGTTACATCAATTTTGACAAGGTATTTTTCCAAGGAATCTATACATTGAAGCTCAGATGTCAAATTTATGGGTATAATATTGTCATAATGGTCTCTGTGGAGTGTCCATATGATCTGTAGTAATGTTCTTACCTTCGTTTAGTTATAATCTGTTTCTTTTGGTGTTTTCTTGATCAGTCTAGCTAGATGCTATCAATTTAATTAGTATTTTCAAAAAACAACTTTTGGGTTCGTTGGTTTTCTTTAGTGTTTTATTTATACTTTGTTGATTCCTGTTCTCATCTTTGTTATTTCTTTGCTTTGACTTACATGGATTTTATTTGCTCTTCTTTCTCTACTTTATAAAGTGAAAGCTTTGATCATTGATCTTATACTTTTGTTTTTTTCTAATAAAAGCATTTAAGCGATAAATCTTTCTCTAAGACTTCTTTAACTCCATCCCACAAATTTTCACATGTTGTGTGTCTTAGCTCAGGCTGCTATAAAGAACACCATAGACAGGGTGACTTAAAAAGCAAACATTTATTTCGCACAGTTCTGGAGGCTCGGAAGTCCAAGATTAAGGTGCCATCAGATTCCCTATCTTGTGAGGCCCTGTTTTCTGGTTTGCAGATGGCTGTCTTCTCCTTGTATCCTCACGTGGCAGAGAGCAGAGCGAGGGAGCAAGCCCTTGGGTCTCTTCCCAGAAGGGCACTAATCCCATTCATGAGGGCTGACCCTCATGCCCTAGTCACCTACCCAAAGCCACACCTCCTAATATCAACACCTTGGAGAACAGGATTTCCACACATGAAACTCAGGGGGGGACCACATTTGGTCCATAGCATTGTGTCTTCACTGTCATTCCATGTGGAATATTCCCTGACTGCTTGTGATTTCTTCACGAACCTGTTCTCAGTGCTGCTTTATTTCCAAAAAATTGGAGATTTTCTGATAAATTATTGCTTTTGGTCCCTAACTTAATTCTATTATGACAAAAAACATAGTCTGCATGATTTCAATCTTTTGAAATTCATTGAGATTTGTTTACGGCCCAGCATGTGATTTCTCTTACTGAATTTCTCCGTGTGCACTCAGCAACAATGTGCAGTCTGTACGTCGGTGGCGCAGTGTTCCACAAATGCCAGTTAGGTCAGGTTATTGGATTGTGTCATAAAACTGTCCAAGTTTTCTCCGGCTTCACTGGTTTCTTTGTACATTTGTTCTATCAATTACCAAGAAAGAAGTATTAAAACAAAATTTTAACCATGGTTGAGGATTGGTATTTTTCTCCCTCTAGTTCTGTAGATTTTGCTTCATGTTTTTGAAGCTCCGTACACACAGGTCCAATGACTTTGAAACATGTCGCCTTGGCCACCTGAACTACATTTCATAGAATTCTCTTTCTTATGTTTCCAGTTACGATGGGTTACGAGAGAGACTCTTGTGAGACGTGGAAGGCACAAAAGAGGTGGGAACCATTTTATAGTACACACATGTCCTTGCTGATGTGTTGATTCCACACTCGTTAGCGTGAAGCAGCAGCTGCAATTGTTCTGCCTTCAAAGGCAGCCTCTCTGACTCTTAGGCCAGGTTTATGTGTGTTCAACTCTAGGGTGAAACACCCCAGCTCTATAGGATATGTTTGCCACCAAGGTCAAAGGCAATAGAATGAATATGTGTTTCAACCTGTCTTCATAGGCTTCAAACTTGTGCTTGTGGGTTATAGCTGCTCCTGATCTCCCCTTAGTTTATATCCAAATTTCTTTTCTAGCCACTTGTGCTAGACTTCAAGCTCCAACATCATACATGGAGATAGATCCTACTGGATCTGCTTCCATTGTTGAACCCTGACTGATACAGTTCTGTACCAAGAATAGCTCTTGAGGAACAGAACCTAAGGTTGTGTTCTCTGAATCAGTTCTGAGTTTTAAAGGCATTAATATCTCTATTGCCATCGGTAAAGAGGGTACTGATAGTCACGAGCATGAAATGGCAAAGGGTACTGATAGTCACGAGCATGAAATCTCGAATTTTAGATTTAGATACCTGTAATAAAGGGCCTATGGAAGACAATACTGAGTGGTCAAGTATTTGTTACCTTAGCACCTTTTAGTCAAAATAAGGAATATAATGTGGTGGGTTGGTTGGTTGATTACTGCTAACTTTGCTAGAAAACTTAGAGAAGGACAAGCATGAGCACAAGGATTTAAAATTCTCCATCACGGTCTGTATATAGTACCTAAATCTTCTATGACTTCTCTGGACAAAAGATCCTTATTTCCTGTAGGTCAGGGCCAAGATTTCTGGAAACCAAACTGAAAGTGTAATCTTGCGAGTGCCCGAATTACAACACCAATTGAATTCCCATCCTTGCAGGATCTCTTTTTGTTAAAGTCCAGGCATCTGTTGGGAAGATATGGGATCTTGAATATTGGAATTGGAACATATAGGCAAATTTGGATGAAGCTGCATCCTTAAGTCCCTAAATTACACAAAGTCTTTGCCAGTAGAATCTCCTTCTACCCCTGCCTGAGGGAGTTTTCCTTTTCCTGAAGAATTGCATTGGCCTCCTTTGAGGTACCTGTATGCAAGGTATTGCTGATTTTTCAGGACCTACCTCCACAACTAGATTCAACTCCAAGCAGGCCCCAAAGGGGGTATAAAGTATGACTCATTGGGAGGTGTCATACACACCCAAAGAAATGGGTGATATTTTAATTTATGTAGATTGAAAGCTGGGAGAAACGTATGTGTGTGTATCCCACACCCCTAATATACATTTCCGTATATATATTTTCATATATATATGGGTATATGAAAATATATATACGGAAATGTATATTAGGGGATTAGGGGTGTGGGATCATCATGGAAGGAATATAAAGTTGGATTGGGCCAAGTTTATTGATATAGGACCACTAAACACAGGTTCTGGATTCACCATTTTAGCTCCTGGGGCTTCACATGCTTCTAACTGTTGGTTTGGCCCTAGCCAGGTATCTCTGCTGGAACACTATCCTATATACCAAAAGATTGCGGATTGGGGCATTGGAGGAAACTGATCAATGGTTCCTCTCCCACCAATATTTCTCTCTCTTTCTCTCTCTCCATCCCCTTTCTCTCTTTCTCTCTAAAGTCAATAAACATATCCTCAGGTGAGAATGAAATAAGATAAAAAATAAAAGTACCTATTGGTTTGGTTGGTTGACTGAAACAAGAACCCAAAGTTAGCCTACACTAAATGAAATTGAAAAGTCAGAACTTACTCCATATGCTGAGGAGAGAGGTACCCAAAGGCTCAAGGAAATTAGAATGTTAGAGCGAATTTATCATGTGAGAACTGCCCACCAATGTCAGAGTGCACAACTTGCACCACAGCTGTGAGAAATAAATTTGCAAGAGGAGCCCAGCATCCTCCAAGAGCTCTGTGGTTGCTCTTCTCTATGTCAGAAATTGCAGAAGGAATTTCTCCCATGAAACTGAGATCCATAAATGCTATGGGAATAATATCAACCTGGGATCCTGAGGTAGCAGGGGCCAAATTGCAGCACTTACTCATCAAAGATGTGGTGGGCATGGTAACCACGATGGACACGGGAGCCAAAGATTTTCAGAACAGTCTGAGCTGACAAGACCTCTGATGTTTACTAGTTGGTCACAGTGTCTCCAGAAAAGAAATAGATGGGAAGCCTATTAAATTCTTGCTTAATGTGTCTAAGCAGAAAAGTTATTGGTCTAGTGAACAGAAGTCTGGCTTAAATCACCAAAACAGACAGTCATAACCCCTCAGCTGATTGAGTCAGTTCACAGAACCCCTTGAATGGGCACGTCTCATGGGGGAAAATTCTGTTACATTGCCAAAAATCCATGCTGTTAATCATTCCCCAGACTTCCCCAGGAGGGCTGCAGCCATTTACCAGGGTAATAACACTGGAGGAAAAAAAGACAGATTTTTCAGGATTACTGGACACTAGCTCCGAAATGACACTTAATTCCATGAGACCCATTGTTCCAGGAGACTAATTTCTGGAGACCCATATCCCTCTTCAGTGTGCCTATTTGGCCTGTTCAGAGACAGGATGTGTCTTGGAGAATGACCAGGGACTGTCATAAACATAATCAGGTGGTAATTCCAATTGTAACAGTTGTTTCTGGTGTGGCTTCACTGCTTGAGCAAACTAATACAGAAGTTACTGTTTGTTTTTTGTCACTTTTAGAAATTTATCCACCTATATTTCTTCCAATATTTTTTCTGTCCCATTCTTTCTCTTCTCCTCTGAAATTCCAATTACTCACATATTTTACCACTTGTATTCTGTCCTACAAGTCACTGAGATTGTCAGTTTTTTCTCTTTATGAATGATTTCTATTTAGCTGTCCTTAAGTTCATAGATCTTTTCTTTCTATGTATCTTATCTGCTATTAATCCCATCCAGTAAATACCTGGGTTAGATCTTGTATTTTTATTGTGGGATTTCATCTACTATATCCATGTTTTCTTGGAGATTTAAAACTCATATTTATTACAGTTATTTCACAGTGGCTTTCTGATGATTCCAAGACATTGGCTGTTTATAGATCTGCTTCTATTGACTAATTTTCTTCTTGACTATGGACAACATTATCCTGTTTCTTCATGCCTTATAATTTTTATGTTATGTTGTAGATAATGTGTAAGAAATACTACTAGCTGAAGTTAACTTTTATTGTTGTTTTTTTTTTCCAAAAGGGAATGTCTTTTCCTTTGTTAGGCAGCTAGAGTGATGGGCTGGTTAGTTAAATCCGATCAGGAGTTGGGCAGGTTTAGGATGGGCTTGTGGTTTTAATCCTTCTGTTAGAGATGTGGAATTAGGCCACAGGGACCAAAAGATCTTGTATTTGCTTTCCAGCCGAGCCACCATTTCCTGTGCTGCCCCAGTGCTCGTACATTTGATCATATTAGAATTTGAATAAGGGTGTGGTCAGATTGAGTTCATATTTGGCTCTAAAATGTGAGCCATTTTAGAATGTGAGCTCAAGCCTCTCCCTCCAGGAGATGTCTGGGATCACTACAAGACTACTAGACATCAAAATGGTAAGATTTCAAAGTGTGAGACCACAGGACTGAAGATGGCCTCCCCAGAACCAGGCACAGGAGTTCTAGAGCCAGAATCCCTACTTTCAAATCATGCACCAATGTTTTGAGTTCTCTGATCCAAAACACCATTCAGCCTCTGTATCTTAATTTCCCCATTCTGAAAATGGGGTAATAAGAGCATCAACTTCAAAGGGTTGTTGTGATCATTAAATATATATACTATTACATAAGTGTCAGCTCTGATTTTTTTTGACAGTGATGATCCTTCTCATCCACATAAGGAAACTGTTCATGGTGCGCAGAGAGTGGAACCAAAATAAAGGCAAAGCTTTCACAGCCATGGTTAAATGTCCTCACAGCCTTTCCTGATGGATTAGTTTGGCCCGATACCTCTGCAGATCCTATTGTTGCTGCAGTGAAGCTGCCCAGATGCTCCTCTCCCCTTTAATACACTGCTTTTGCCACTTCTTTGGCCCCCTTTTCCCTTCCTTAAGGCTCCAGAACACAGGAGTTAGGTTTGAAGATACAAATTCTGGGGGAAGAAAAGTCATGACTTAGCAAAATCTTCCTCTACTTAGCCTGCCCAGAGTAAAGGCTCTTTCCTCCTCTACCCCTGCCTTAATCATCCTTGTGCGAAAATGACCCAAAGAAGTCTCAAACATTTCAGACGAGCATGCCACTCTCTAGTGAGAACAATTTCCAGCCCCCAGCTGTGGATGACTTTGTCTCCCAGCTCTCTTGCCTATTAAACACAATGTGACAGAACATTGACTAATTGCTGGAGAACGAGGCCCCAAAGAAGGTTTCCAAAGAAACTGCAGTAAGATTGTCAAAAGAATTGAGCTGGCCAGGAGTGGGATGGGCGCCCAGGGCTCGGGGGCTGGGAACACAGCCCCACTGGCAGGCAGCTGAGGCACCAAGCCCAGGGCCTGTCAAAGACGCCAAGAATGCAGAGCTGGAATCTGGGAGGTCGCAGAGCTGGCTCTCTCTACTCTGGCCAGAGGCCTCAGTAGGCACACATTTGTCACTTCTGCGCCTGTGTTCAGGATTCTATTCTTCTCAGAGAGGTCCTGTGATAGAAGGTCACTGTGCCCCCTCTCCCTCATCCCTCCCCTCTGAAGGTTGAGTATGGAGCCCTCTCTGGCTGGAGTCATGGGACGGAAGAACAAGTGTTCAGAACCACCTCCTGCTGTGCTCTCCATCCCCCAACAGTGCCCTTCTCCAAACTCAGCACTTCTCATTTGTATTTGCAGACTAATCAAACCCAAGCCATCCCACACCATGTTTCCTAAACACTCTCTGATAACTATTAATCAGCAAGCTGGCGGGGCCACTGCCTGCCCTATGAACATTTTGTTAATGACAAGAGAAGTTTGCCAAACAGCCAGCTTGGCCCTAGAGGCTGAAATATGGGTCTTGCCCAGACTGAGGAGGCAAAGGCATCCCTGTGAGGCATCTGGCACAGGATGGAGATCCCTGGCGCTTAATGACAAGAAATAAGGAGGCCCTCTCTCTGCAAAGAACACTGTTAAGAGTCCATCCAGCCACCCTCTCCCCATTTTCCGACCAGGTGATCTTGGAGACCAAAACAGGGTGGAGGAAAAGCTCCAACTAGGGAGGAAGGAAACTGGCCATCCCTACTTTGCAGACCTTTGCATTTTCCTGAGGCCAAAATCCAGAGATGGCCAGCCGCAGCAGCAGGAGCGATTTAAGCTAGGTGATCAGAAGCACCTCCTGATGTGAACTATTCTAGGTCAGGTAAAGAAAGACATGTTATTCATGAACTATAGATTCTTTGCTCCAACTTAATTAGCTCAGTCAACACTATGTTTATATAAGTTCATGTGCAAATTTTTGTATCAATATATGAAATTGAGTACATCTGGTGTAATATTTATTTGATGACCCTCTTCTCTGAGTGGAGACCATATCCTGCTGGATGCCCAGCCATGGTGTTGACCAGGCATCACCTGAGCAATGAGATTTACTGTGTCAGTAAACTTTTGCCAATGAGACATTGTGCCGAGCCCTGGGTTAGGGGCTGGGAAACCAGGTGTTAAAGGAATTATAGATGTTACTAATAGCCTAGGAGAGCACACCCTAGGTGCCAAAGTGCTGCTCACCAAGAGCTTAGCAATTCAGAGGGAGGTGCTGGAAAAGTCAGTTGGAGGGGCTCCCTGGGGGAGCGAAGCCTGCAGACTGGAGAGGGGTAGGCATGAGGAGCACATTGTGCTGGCTGGTTTCTATCAGAAGGAATTTCAAGCAGGCCTAAGGGGAGGCACATTGGGGCCCCTAGAACAGCTATTTCTTCCCAGGAATCTTCCCTGAAATAGGTGCCTAGAGCCATGGGCCTATTAAAATTTGTCACATGGAGGGCATACCCTTTCATTAGAGGCAGGGTCTTGAGGAGGAGAGCTTTTGAAGGAGTCCTTTCCACCTCCCAGAGCCTCTCATAGGCCCATGACTGGGCTGTGTGCACCATCCCAAACCCCCCTGCCCCATGGACGCAGGATCACGGAAGGTGTGACAATTCACGCATCTACGCTTAGAAGGCATTTGATCCACCAAGAGTTGCAAGCTTGACTGTCCAGGTCCCCAGAGCTAAACATGGGGTCCAATTCCCCTCCCCACTATATGCCCTATGCCTAAGCTTTTCTTTGGGGAGCAGTTCCCAGGGGGCCAAACCTTGAGTTCCACCAGGCTGAGCCCCCACTGTTTACCTCCACATGGAGTTGGGAAGGAACCAACAGGAACAAAGTCAATGTTCCCAGAAAGAATTAACTGTCTTAGAATCTGTGTGGCATCATAGTTAGGAATAGGAATAGGAGCAGGAATAAAGCCCCTGAGCCCAAAATGTGAAGGTTTAATTTCTAGCTCTGCGACTCATTAGCCTGTAGCCTTGTGTGTAAAGGAACCAGCAAGAATGAATGAAGGTTAATGTAATGCTTAGGGTCTTATATCCTCATCTATAAAATGAGGACAAATGATAATACCAACCTCATAGGGTTGACCTGAGGAATAAATGAATCAATAATATAAAATGCTAGGGAGAACAGCCCTCTTGTTGTAAGCATTCAAAAAAATGCTGGTTATCATTATTAAACACCTGCCTGCCAACGGCAGTGTGGCCATTCCAACACAGGAAGTGTTTAGAGAAGCGTCTATTTGGAAGGAGGAGCTTCGAGACTTAATTTTGAAAAAACATTTGCATAGCAAGCAAATCTTTCTTTCTTTTTCAATATTTCTTCATACCATGAGGAAATAACAGAAATATTTTCTTTGTAGGGTTCTTTTTTAAATTTTATTTTAATTGTTGTTCAAGTACAGTTCTCTGTCTTTTACTCCCATCCCAGTCCACCCCTGCAGGGTTTTATGAGGATTAAATGATGATACACATGCTGTGCTTAGAACAGTAAGCACTCAGTTACTGTTAGTCATTTACTTGGGGTGGCTTGAGAGAGTGCTGAAGACGATAAAGGCAGCTGAGGGTAAAGGTGCCATTGTGCCCCCACTACAGTCAGGAAGCCTCTCATCAGGAAGCTCTGTTTTATGCCACAGCTCACCTAAGTCTTCCCTGCTATGGTTCAAGACAAGCATTTACACATGGGAATTTCCTGAGAATCAAATCAAGGTGCCAGACCTGGGCCAAGTTTCCTAGCAGGCTTACTGCGTCTCTTCCCCTAGAGGTGCTCATTGGTCTAGGACAAACCTAAGGGTTCATGTTCATCCCTGCCTGAAGATGAGACATTGTGACCTCTAGAAGGCCCCTTCAGCCTTAGGACCCTAGCTGCAAAGCATCAGAGCTCCTAGAGCAAGGACCAAAGACATTCAGTCCACTTGAATCACCTGAACTGAGGATCAGGAAGAGACACAGGTGCTGGACTCTAAAACCAAGAAACCCTGGGCTCTCCTTGCTCATCAGCTGAGAAATACAGACACACACTTTTACCTACTCACCTGCTCCAGGCCTGGCCCTGAATCCCTCCCAGAGGGATCCATGGATGGAGAGAGGGTCAGGGGCCTTGGACCACAGGGAGGACTCACTGCATGACAGTAGAGAGCTGATCACATTATGTTGCCTCAGAGAACAGCGATGAGACAGCAGGGCCAAGCTTGCCCCGTTCAGCCACCAGCTCAGGATGGTTTACCTCGTGGATCCCAAAGTGGGCATAGGAGTCGAAGTAATAATCTCTTGAGGTCATTTCCTCTGGGTTCAGCAGCTTGGACATCTTGCCCCGTCCTGGACAGCTGGGTTGAGTGGACACATGATGGATACATTGCACAGGCTTGGATGGGACCACAGGCTGAGGGGGCTGAGAGGGGGGACTGCTCACCTGAGGGTGAAAAAGGGGAGCCTGGTGTTAACAGTGGCAGCGAGGTGCTGCTTTCTGAGATTTTGCCCCTCCCCCTCCTAGCCCCTGAGCCCAGCTCCAGTCGGCCAGAGCAGCCACTTCTGAGAGGTGGATGGTGCCTTCAAGCATTGTGGCAGTCACATTGATGGCTGAGGTGGCATGCTACTCAGGAGCCAAACAGACTGGATTTAACACAGTTCCATCTCTTACTAGTCAGGTGACTCGAGCTCATCTAGGTTCCAGTTTCCACATCTGTTAAATGGGGACAACAATATCTTCTTTCAGAGGCAAACAGTAAACAGTCAATAAAAGGAAAGATGTACAGCACAGCATCACATACCATGGTGGCGAGAGAACAGATTCCAGGGCCAGTCTATTGAAACTTGAATCCCAGCCCAGCAACTTACTAGCTATACAAACTTGAGCAAAGTTATTAACCTCTTGAAACCTCAGTTCCCCCATATCTAAAATGGGAATAAAATGGCTCCCATTGCTTAGAGTTGTCCTGAGAATTAGACAAGTTGGTGTTGGTAAAGTGCTTAGAAAAGGGTCAAGCACTAAGTATTTGTTTAATTAAAATGAGTCCCACCTGTCCCCTTAGGACGATCACACCCATGGGCTTCTCTCCACCCAACAGGAAGCATTTGGCCCCAGAAATGCAGATCTCTTAGGTACTGGTGTCTCACATCTCTTGTCTTGCCCTCTGGTTTCTAATTCACAGTTTTGCTCTGAACTTCAGAAGTTTACTCTGAACTGGGAAGACCCATACTATAGGCGACCTGCCCAGGCACTACACTCACTGCCCTTCTTGGGTTCCCCAATCCTGGCACCCAGCCCAGTGGCACACCTCACTGCTGCTGCTCACCACTGACCACGCCCCCTCCCACCTCCACAGGCCAAAGGGAGGAGGGAGGAGTGGATGGAAGCTTGGGGAACTTCAGGGATCCAGAAGTTCAAGCCTCCCTGCAGAAGCACAGCTCTGCCAGAAGAGCCTCCCTCCCCAGAGTGCAGGAAATGCGGTGTGCACAGCACAGCAAAGCCTTTCAAGCAGGGAAGCATTTTCAAAAGCAGAGAGGCAGTATATCCTATAGTTGGTTGTCTGGGGCTGAGGATCAGGGCTCCTGGATCCTGTCCTGGCTCTAATAAAATGAAAAATAAATATTGAGAGGCAGATGGCACAGTGTGAGAATGCAAACCTGGGTCCACACTGCCTGCCTCTGAAACCCAGACCTGCTGCCTGTTGGCCGACAACTGACCTTGGGAAGTCACTTGTCATCACTGTGCCTCAGTTTCCTCCTCTGTATGCAGAGATCAAAATAAAAGCTCCCTGAAGAAGTTGTCCAGAAAATTTGATGAATTAATATATGTAAAGATATTAGAACACAACCTGGCATCAAGTGTCTTATTATTATTATTATCATGTGTGCGTGTGTATGTTTAATTCAGATTACATAAACATGTCCCTGTTCTCTGCCTCGAGTTTCTCAACTGTGAGCTGGGTCAGCTCAGACTTCTTACCTCCCTTCCTGCAAAGGAAACAGGGAGGTCCCAGGACAGAGCAAGATCAAGAAAAACTAGTGACTTTGTCCCTCCATCATGCTGCAGGCACAGCCCCAAGGCCGCCCCAGGCTGGAGGGGAGCCAGCTGGGCGGGGTGTAGTGCTCCCATTTTCCTAGTGTATCTAGGCTACCGCCTCTGGGAAATAAGCACACTTCCCAGTTTAGCAACATCAGATTTCAGGTCGTCGAGCTCCCAGGCTGGCTGGCTGAGGCAACCGGGGCCGCCTCATTAGGATGCAGCAGGTGTGCCCACCCTCAGCTTAGGATGTCGGTCACGGTCTTAGGGAGGCTAAAAATAGGCTGTGTCAATTGCACGCTCCCTGCTGGCTGCAGAGTCACCTCTAAAGCTGAAAAAGGCTCTGTGCATGAAGCTGACCCCAATCTTGACTCTATTTAAATATATTAAGAGAAAAAATCCTTGCTGGTTCCAGCAGTATGTGTGGTAAAGGTCACAGGTAGCTCCTGCACCCCTTAGCTGCCATTCAACTCTGATTCCAAGGCTCCCTCAGACTCCTCAGAAGCCAGTTTATAAAATGTCAACCATGGGCACACATTGCATTTATGAGGGAAACCGATGAATAGATGTAGAGGGTCATTCAGCTCAATAACCACAGGTCATGGGAACAAAGAGGTGACTGGGGCCCCGTCCCTGATGTCACAGACTGTCGGCCCAGCTCAGCCTACTGCAGAGGGGCCTTGCACTCTGCCCATGAGGTCATAGGTGTGCCCTGTCCCCGGAGGCTGGAAGCGGGATGGGAAACAGTAGAGGCCCATGATCCCTGGGCATTCAGCTACCCGAGGGATGCTTTTCACTCCACAAGTACTAGTGAGCATCTGTTGCAGTGAGGCACCGTGCGGGTCCTGTGGGAGAACAGATGTACAGGACAGAGCCCTCAGAGGACTCAGCTTTCTAGTAGGAGTATCAGGCTGCTGAGTGCTCCACTAGATGATGGAATAGATTTGTTTCACAATAAAAGCTCAAGAAAATTGTGCTGGGGGCTCAAAGGAGAGAATTTTTTCCATTTAAAGAGCCAGAAAATCCTGGGATAATAGTGGTGTGGTAGGTGGGAAGCTTTCTGAATGAATTTTGGTAGGTGGAGGTGGTGGGAAGGACTCTAGGAAGAAGGGATGGCTTGAACAAAGATGTAAAGGGGCCAGAAAGCAATGAGCTTGTTTGGGGAACAATTTGGCTGAGATAGTGGGAGACTGGGCTGAAGGGAAAGTATGGCCAGGCTATGATGTAATTAAACACAAGACAATGGGGAGCTGCTGGTGGTTTGTAACCACAGAGTTCTATGTTTGAACTCTACTTTAGGGAGATTAATGTGGTGACTGCACTGTAGGGGCAAGGAGAAGAAAGGAAGAGTAGAAGGACTGGCACTGGGGAAGCAAGGTATGAACTTAAGAGGCAATTTGCATAGTTCAGTGAAGAAACAATGGGAACCTGGAGGATGGTTGAGTGAGAGGGGCTGCCTGCCAAAGAAGCTGCAGAAACAGAACCTACGGGAGTTGGCCACTGACGGCAAGTCAGGACCCAAAGGCGGCTCCCACAGTTCAAGGCTGGGGAGTAGGCAAATGGTGGTGACATTAACAGAAATAAGCAAGTCAGCAAGAAGGGCAGGTTGGGCAGGGAAATGATGAATTTCAATTCGCTATATGAGTGTGCAATGCTATTGAGTCATGTAAGGAAAGCTGTTTAGCAAGCCAACAAGGAGTCCCAGTCAATAAATACCACAAACCAAATTAAAAGGCAAGTGGTAAACTGAGATTACATTTCTACCATGCATGGCAGACAAAGGTTAAGATCCTTTGCACGGACAGAGCTCCTACAAACCAATGAGACAAAGAAGAACATCTCCAATTTAACATTGGACAAAGGTCTTACAGCCAATTCACATGAGAA
Organism: Carollia perspicillata; assembly: GCA_004027735.1. Lineage (NCBI taxonomy): Eukaryota > Metazoa > Chordata > Mammalia > Chiroptera > Phyllostomidae > Carollia > Carollia perspicillata. The sequence continues at coordinate 17,514 of PVKM010017015.1, forward strand.
GAAACACAAATGGCAAATTAATACCCAACAGAAATGTTTAACCTGTTTAGAAATCAGATAACATTAAATTAAAACAAAAAGTGATCATTTAAAAATACCAAATAAGCTCAGCTACCCCCTCAAACTACTAAAACCCTGCACTTTCAATGGTTGCAGAAAGATAGGTACTTTTATACATATCTAGTGAGAACTTTTTGGAGGGTATTTTGATAAAATCCATTAAAAGTACTAAAAGCCAAATTTGTTAGCCCAGTAATCCCACTTGTTTGTAATTTATCCTCAAGAAAGAATCATGGATAGTCATAAACATGTGGCTATAAGAATTTTGCGATAGCACTATTTAATGGCAAAATATAGGAGTTAAATTAGAGGTTCCACAAAGCACAACTGATTGCATAAACTGTGGTACACTGACACAGTATAGGCTGCATTACAGTCTTTACATGCCGTGGAAGAGTGTTTATAACACCGAAATATAATCACAGCAAGCTGTGGGTTGAGGAGAACAGGTTGGAGAAGAATAGACAGTGCGATTGCATTTTGAAAATTAAAACCTATTCATGCCTGTGTGTGATGAAGGGGGACTCTGGGATTGTCACAGGATGCTGGATTGTCAACAGTTAATTCTTTTCTTTCTTGTGCTTGTTTATGGTTTCTAAAATGTATGCCATTAGTAATGCTGCTTTTGCAAATAGCAAGAGGTGATATTGGGAAAGAAAAGGAAATGTGATCCCAGAGCTCTAGAGGGAAGCTGAGACTGGCACTCTGGATTGGGAAACCATCTGCACTGGGGAGTGGGGAGAGGAAGGGCTGAGGCATTCACAAGGGAGAGACCCTCAGGAAAGGAGGTAGATGGGCTGAGATTAGGCCTGGGAGAGAAGCTGAAACATTAACCTCCGAGGACCTTGGAGGCATCAGGGGGCCCAGGGAGAGAGATGTGTCCTCACTCCTGCAGCTCTGTGACTGCCCCTCCTCTGAGGACACACGACCCACACATTGCACTCCAGGGATGGGGCAAGGGCACCAAGAAAGACAACTGCCGTACAGCCTTGCAGATCCCAAAGGGTGCTCTGCTCAGGAAGCTGTGCAGTCACCGCTGAAGCTGAAAAAGTCCCTGTGCACGAAGCTGATCCCGATCTTGTCTCCATTTAAATATAATTAAGAAGAGAAAAGGTTCTAGCTGATTCAGACAGCATGTGTGGTAAAGATCACAGGTAGCTCCTGCACCCCTTAGCTATCATTCAACTCTGATTCCAAGGTCCCCTTTTCCATGGGGCTCCCGGAGACTGTTTCCCCAACAGCCAACTTACAAAGTGTCTTCTATCCACCTCGCATTGCATTCATGAAATAAAGGTATGCATGGGTTTTTTTGAGCCGGGTAGGGGAGGTCATTTAGCTAATAACCACAGGTCATGGGAATAAAGAGGAGACTATGGTCCCATCCCTGATGTCACAGACTGTCGTCAGCTCAGCTCAGCCTCCTATGGAAGAGACTTGCACTCTGCCCATGAGCTCATAGGTGTGCCCTGTCCCAGGAGGCTGGGAATGGAATGGGAAACAGTAGTGGCCCATGATCCCTGGGCATTCAGCTACCTGAGGGATGCTTTTCATTCTACAAGTACTAGTGAGCATCTGTTGCAGTGAGGCACCGTGCGGGTCCTGTGGGAGAAACAGAGATGTACAGGGATCCTCTAGGTCCTCATGTAGGCATATAGGAATCCAGACCCACCTCTAGGAGCTATTAAAGATGGTGCAGCCACAGTGGAAGACTGCTGGAAGGGGCTCTGAAAACTCAGTCTTTGGCCCATCTGCCTGCCTTCCTATGGCAATGGAAAGACTCAAGAGATGGGTCTTGGGAGATGATGGTGGGCTCATTTGTAAAGTCAGAAGTCCTGACTCCTACACAGGCCACAGCGGTCAATAGAGGCTCTGGGTGAAGGCAGCCTTCAAACATCAACCAATCTCGTATATGTGGGCTGAGAAGTCAACAAGCTATTGGGAACCACACAGGCAAGGAAGCCAGAATAACTGCAGCCTCGCCACCTCAGTTTCCCCACAGCTGTGGCTGTCACAGCTCCAGTTTGCCCCCTGTGCCCACATCCCTTCCCACGGGACATTTGACTCTCTAGGTCAGCAGTGGGAGCTTGTGCTCAGGTCCCACTGGAGTTCAGGCTCTGCCACTCTGCCCTGCTGTCTGTTTGTGGTAACTATTTCTGCATAATTGCCTTCAGACTTGACCTTGTAGGATGCGGGCAGCCCCAATGTGTACAACACTCCCTGCCTTGCTCTGACCCCACCTCCTCCCAAGCAGCCTAAGATCGGAGCACTGACATTTGTAGAAGGTCTCCTAACACTGTCTGCTGTCCTGATCTGCTGAGGGTCACCTCCCACTGTTAGGATGTGTGATTTTGTCTTCCATTCTCAGTGCCAACAGTTGATCAGGACACTAACCTACCTCTAGACCTGGCCTTTCCCAGGACATCATCAGCACAGTTTTCCTCTCCAGTAAACCATCTGTAATTTTCTAGTCTATCCCGTTCTTCCTGGGTGAATGGGCCCAGGCCCCACCACACAAGATAAAGGAGGCACCAAGAGGAGGACAGCTTCTTAAGGAAGGGCTTGAGCTGGTCCTTGAAGGGTGGGTAGGACTTCCACAGGCAGGGGTGAGGATTCAGGGCAAGCATTTTTTACCTGACCCCACTTCTGCCTAAAAATGAGGGTTAATGATTGATGATGATGATGATCCCTGACATTAACTGAGGGCCTACTTTGCTAAGCACTTTGTAAATATCATCTAATAAAGTCCTCATAGTAACACAATGAGGCACTGAAATTTACGGATGAGGAAACAAGAGCTCAAAAAATTTAGTCTATTGCCTGGGCCCAGAACTAGCAAGCAAGAGAGCCAGGATGTAAACCAGTATCTGTGAGATGCCAAGCTGTGCTCTGGTCACAGACACTCTGGTCAGCTCAGTCTAGTCCCACCAGGCTGAATGGAGCCACCGCTAGGAGCCAGGCCCTGTGCTCAGAAACAGGTGGCAAAGCTGTCCCAGGCAGGAGACCCAGGCCTGGGGGAAACAGAGTGTCAACAGGCAATAACTAAACAGAGGAAAGTGCCTTGATGGATGTAGGCACAGGTAGGTATTTCCTCAAGTCGACCAAGTTCAATAGGGAGCAGACGGTCAGCTCCAGTTCATAAAGAAGAAGCTGAGGCCCGTGAGGAAAGGAATGTGTCTAGGATCACACAGGCAAGTCTTGAACTAGAACCTCCAAGAAAGGGGTGGTGGGGAAAAGAAAGAGGCTTTAAGGAAGGAGAATGGAGGTGAAGGCGATCCGAAGGGGGAAGCAGCCAGGCAGAGAGAAGCCAGTGTTCTCTGTGCCGGGCAGCTGAAGTTAACCCAAGCTCATGGGGCTCTAAATGGCTCTTAACTGGCACCAGCCCAAGCTGTGAAAATGATTTTCCTGAGAACAAGAGCCTCCACATGAGGAGCCAAATCCTGCTCTGCTCTCCAAATGTCAAGAAGCATTTTCTAACCTGAGTCGTCTGTCCTCAGCAGTGGCCTGCCTGCCCCGAGTCCCTGTGGAAGGACAGAAGAAGGACTGTAGGGGGTGCGGGCACGACAAGGGGAGCAAAGGAGGGTGTGGGGGAGGGGGCCTCCCAGCTCAGGTCTCACCACATCTTTCTTCCCAGATGCCTTCTCCTTCCTCCCACCCAAACCATTTTCACAATTGACTCTGCCCCAGGGTCACCCTTAGACCCACATTGCTCCCTTCTCCTTCCCCACATTTACTCACCACATGTGATCTCAACTGTGGCCCATGTAGTTGACAGTCACACAGAGCTAGCTTTTCAAGCACTGTCTGCCTGCCTTTAGAGATGGACCACAGCTTCACCCGAGGGCAACATTCCAGTGGCAGAGAGTCAGGCAGCAGGAGGCCAGCAAGGGCTCTGCAGGGCATGGGGACCTCTCCTATTGCCCACAAATATATAGCTTTCATGTCTGCTTCGGTCAGAGACAACCCTGGTTCCAGCCTCATACCGATTCTCCCACACCGATGTTTCCCAGCATCTGGACTAAAAAATGGTGCCCCACAAAGCAATACTGAAGTCAGCCTCCCCAGAAGGAAGCACCGGGCCAGAGCAGATAGCCCTAGCTCACTGCTTCTCCCAAGAAAGGGGGCAGGGCATCAGAAGTCTGGGAGTCTGGGGAATGGGAGAAGGGTCTAGATGCTGTTGGTCCTGCAAGATGGTGTTGTCATTCTGTACATGAACTTCAGGGCCCCCTGGCTTGTTCACTTGTCAACAGCCATCCTCACATGCCTCACTAGAGTAGGTTTTTTAAAGGCACAGACACTCTGGGTTACCCTGGGGCAGGACCAGACACTCGTGCATGTCACAGAGTGTCGGCTACAGTCACCCACTGAGACCTTCCTGTTTTAGTGTCTCTGACTGCAACTCTGGTCTCTCGCCAGAGCCCATCCTCACATGCTTTTTTATTACCTTAAGAGTCCAGTCCCCACCAAGGCTGTGCTCCTGGAATCCTCTTCCCTCAGGTGCTGTTACTCACCATTCTCAGTCCTCATCCTCCCACTAGGGAATGCTGCCAGGAGGACTGCCAGGATCCTTGGCTGAGCCAGGGCCTACAGAGGGGTCTAGGGCAGTGGTTCGCAAAGTGTGGCCCCCAGACCACCAGCATCAGTTGGCATCATCCAGGAACTTGTAAGAAATGCAAATTTCCAGGCCTTATCAGAAACCACTGAGTTTGAATCTCTGGGGTTCCTGGGATGGAGCCCAGCAATCTGTTCCCACAAGCCCTCTGTGTGATTCTGATGCATCATGAAGTTGGAGAACCTCTGGGCTAGAGTTGCATTTTTCTGCACTGTATTCCACAGAATAGGTACTCCATGGTGGACTGCCTGATGATGTACATTTGGGCAAATAGCTAAAGAGATACATTTTCTTTTTAAAGCTTTATTGAGGTGTAATTGTGTAAGTTTAAGGTACACAATGTAAGAGTTTGATATATGTATATACTGCAAAATATAAAGAGACTTTTTAATTGTACTCCTTTTAAGCCTTTAATTTACTAAAATAAACTGTGGATCACGAAAAAGAAATCAGGGTGTCCAGTGCTACCAAATTTGTGGCTCCGGCACCCTATTTTCCTGAGAGATCTATAAATATCTCTAGAAATTAATGTTCTGAGGGAACCATCTGGGGGACTCTGAGTTCGGATGGTGTTTCTCTATTGTATAGTCTGCATCGGTCCCCCTGGAGTGAGTCTCAGGCCTCACCCAGACCCAGGAAATCAGAACCTGTGTGGGTGAGACCCAATAACCTGGGTGTTTAACCAGCTCCCCTAATACTGCCTGTGAAACTCATGTCTGCACATGGCTGAGGACAGTTACCTGCCTTCTCTGTTCCTCTCGGAGCCCTGATGCAGCCCTCAGAGGCCAGCCTGGCGCGGCCCCAGTGCTACTGGGATTCCCAGGCTATGTCCAAATAGGGCCAACGACACCTGCAAGAGGTTACAGAAAGCACCTGAGTTCTCATAGCAAGCCACCTTCAGGCTGGGTGACCTTGGGCCAGTCCCTAACATGCTGTCACTGTCAGGGCCACTATGCAGGTCAAGGCCAGGGGCTTTGTGTTCTGGTGCTTCCCAACAACCCCTGATTGTTGCTTTGTGGTATAATCACAGTGCCTGTCTCAAATCAAAATGGCATTGCAACCCACCCAGCCCTCCCTCTGGCTCCTGGACCAGGAATTGCTAGGGAGGAATCTACTGGGTTTGTTGGCCTGCCCTTTTTAAAAATAATAATAAATGGGGGCTATTTTCCAGCTATTAGTCACTTTTCTCCCAAGCCTCCACATATTAAATTCTCTTATTCCCTCAGATATTTTGGCTGCAAGAGATGTCAGTTTAATTGGATGGTTGGCTCATGGTTCTTCCTCCTTAATAGGCTTAAAAAGCAGACTTCCCCTCTTCTTCCTCCCACTTCCCTCCCCAAAACAAAAGGAGCCTCTTTCTCTCTTGTGACCTGAATGAGGTCACCAAACACTTGGCTTCCCTCTCTACTTCCTTTATAGACAGGTGTGTCTTTCTAGACGGTTGATCCCTTCACACCTGTACCACCCCTGGTGGCCAACCAAGTTTTCGTCTCAGATTTGGGTTAAATCATTCCTGTGGGACCTGAGCAGGGCCTGTGACTCTCTAGCCCAGGCTGAGGTCATAGGGGCGAGGGTACAGAGGGTGTCAGGCAGATAGAGTACCTGCAGATTCTGGTCTTGGTTCTCTCTTCCCCTATCCAGGTCACTATGCAAAAGCCAAGTAACCTTTCCTACCCTCAGCTTCCTCTTGTGTCAGATGACAACAATGGTGTGTCCTGTCTCTTTCATAGGCCTACTCCGAGGACTGAAAGATGCTGAGTATGTAAATATTTGGAGAAAATTTTAAAGTATGGGACAGAGGTGTCAGATTTCTATCTCTGGAGTGTGATGGTAGGCTTTGATGCTGTTTTTGGATGCTCTCTGGACCCTTCACTGGCACTAGACACTGACCTTGGCTGCCCCTGTCACTCTATTCTGCTGGCTGTTTGACCCTGGTCCTCACCCTCCACACTGCCCATGCCTTAGACGCCCCCCTTCCTCAGAGCTTTCTGAATGTTATGGAATTGCTATCATGGAAAGTCAGTCATGTTCTCCAGCTTCTGACACCTGGTCTGTCTTGCTGTTATCCTGAACTTCTATGGCCTCTGCAACAGGTTATAACCTTTGTTGTTTTGTTGGCAAACGGTCTCATTCAAATTGTCTCATAATTGTAGGTGTTCTGCAGAAAAAATAAATTCCTTCAGACCAGCAACCAGACCTTAGGTGTCATTGTTTTCCCTGTAACACCTGGCCCAGAGCTGGGGCTCAGTGAAGATGTGATGATTACAGTTTCCTTACACTTAGCTGAGTCAACTTTGCCCTTCATAAATGTATTATGAAAGTGGAGGGAAGGAGGCTCCTTCCTACCATGCACTCAGAGACCTTTCCATCCCCCTAAGAGGGTGGGGAGGAGCCACCCAGAAAGATGAAACTGAGAATAATCACCAGAGTCCTAGTAATACTCAACACTCTGGAGGGTTCAGCGGTGCTCCAAATGTCTTTATTGAGAAGTGTCTTATCTCCAGGGATTTCTAGCAGAAAAAAATATCTTGCAAATATCAAATACATTTAATAAGCACCCATAATTCCATCCACATAGATTACTAGTGGCTTCAATACAGGTTCTAGTTATTTCTTAGACATTTTTCCAACAGTCCCTTCACACCCAGGCAAAGCAAGGCCAGAATTACAGGAAATGATTCTGCGGCTCAGGGAAGCTGATTTAACCCATACAGCACAGGCGGCAAACACAGGGCCTGCAGGTCAAATCTGGCCCTCCACCTTGTTTCTACCTGGTGGCAGTGCCAAGCTCTCGCTTAACTGTTAAGGAGTAGTCACATTTATACAGTCCTAAAATTACATTGGGCCCTTTGAAGGCAACCACAAGGCTGCTGTGGCCCCCGGTTAAAATGAGTTTGACACAGCTGGTCAGGATCCTAGAGGTGACCCCTCACCGAGTCTCTGGCCCATCATGTGTCCATTAAGCCAATGGCCAGAGAAAAACAAACTACAACATCATGTTATAAGTCAGAAGGAAAATCGCAAGTTGTGGGCCAAGGCCACAGCCACACCAGCTTAATCTAGATTCTCATCTGGCTTTCATGGGCTCCTCTAGACACCTTCCTTCAAGTTCTAGAAAACTATTGACTTTAATAAATATATTCCCACCCCACATTCTTAGCAGAAATGACTGACTCTTTTACTCAGAGATTCTGATGTAAGTATTCACTGAAGACATTGACATTCTAGCTAGAGAAGGAACCATGTCAGCCCTCTGGTAATATTCAGGTCTATTCCAGTGGTGACCTCAAATTAGCCAATGATAGATTACAGCTAGCTGAAGGTTTAAAAGTTTTCCCAGGCAATTTTGATGATCTGTTTAAAAGCCAACAAAAGCAAAAAGTAAGTTTTTAAGACACTGGGAATCAGGCAATGAAAACCTGAATCCCTGAGAGATGACAAACGAGCAAGGGGAACCCTGCGGTGGCCCGGCTTATTCCCTGGAGCGGTGTCTGAGCGATGGTGCAGGGCACAGGAACCCAGGAGGAGTGCGGAAAGCTCTTGGTGGAGGAGAGTGGGAGTCAGGACAGCAAGGCATCTGGGGTTTGCAAGGAAGAGTGCTGAAGCCTCTGCAGAGAAGGGCCCTGCAGAGGGTGGAGAGAGTGGCCCTCAGGTCTCCTCCGAGACTGCCCAAGCCATCCACGTGAAGAAAATGCCTGAGGCCAGGAAGATTACTACTGAAGAGATAGAGGAGGGGCCAGTCTACAGTTCTCACACAGGGCCAGAAACGGTTCCTGTGCCCCCAAGCCAGAGAGGAAAACCTCTTAATTCCTGAATAGTCAGAAGAGGTGTGGGTTTTTTTCCTTCAGTCTTGGAAATTAGCCTTAGATTAAAGACTTCTCTGATTCCATCAAACAAAGCTTAAAAGCCAGACCTGAAAGGGTTACATTCTCCAAGTAATTTAACTGGATCCTAGAGCAAAGCTTAGAAATATTAAATATTCCAAAATATCCAGTACCAACAAGGTCTGGCATTCAGTCAAAAATTATCAGGCTTGCCAAAGAAATGGGAAAATATTACCTATGAGGAAGAAAAATCCAGTCACTCTGCATCAACCCAGAAAGGACACAGAC
>PVKM010017016.1:0-26300 GCA_004027735.1 Carollia perspicillata
ATCCCCCCTCCCCTCTGGTTACTCCCAGCCTGTTTCTATTTCAATGTCTTTGGTTATATTTTGCTTGCTTGTTTGTTTTGTTGCTTAGCGTCCTGTTAAAGGTGAGATCATATGGTATTTGCCTTTCACCGCCAGGCTTATTTCCCTCAGCATAATGCTTTCCAGTTCCATCCATGGTGCTGCATAGGGATGGAGCTCCTTCTTTCTTTCTGCCACATAGAATTCCATTGTGTCCACGTACCATAGTTTTTTGATCCATTCATTTACTGATGGGCACCTAGGTTGCTTCCAACACTTGGCTACCATAAATTCTGCTGCTATGAACATTGGGGTGCATAGGTTCTTTAGGATTGGTGTTTCAGGGTTCTTGGGATATAATCCTAGCAGTGGAATTGCTGGATCAAAAGGAAGTTCCATTTTTAGTTTTCTGAGAAAATTCCATACTGTTTTCCATAGTGGTTTCACCAGTCTGTAATCCCACCAAAAGTGAACTAGGGTCCCCTTTTCTCCACAACCTGCCCAACACTTGTTTTTTGTTGCTTTGTTTATAATGGTCATTCTTACCGGTGTAAAGTGGTATCTCATTGTGGTTTTAATTTGCATCTCTCTGATGGTTAGTGATATTGAGCATCTTTTCATGAGTGTCTGAATCCTCTGTATGTCCTCCTTGGAGAAATGTCTGTCCAAGTCCTTTGCCCATTTTTTAATTGGGTTGCTTATATTCTTGGAGCAGAGTCGTGTAAGTTCTTTGTATATTTTGGAGATTAAACCCTTGTCAGAGGTATCATTGGCAAATATGTTTTCCCATACAGTTGGTTCTCTTTTTATTTTAATGCTGTTTTCTTTGGCCGTGCAGAAGCTTTTTATTTTGATGATATCCCAGTAGTTTATTTTTTCCTTTATGTCCCTTATTCTAGAGGACACATCAGTAAAAATGTTGCTGTGTGAAATATCTGAGATTTTCCTGCGATTTTCCTGCCTATGTTATCCTCCATTACTTTTATGGTGTTCGGCTTATATTGAAGCCTTTTATCCACCTTGAATTTATTTTTGTGTATGGCGTAAGTTGGTGCTCAAGTTTCTTTTTTTTTTTGCACGTAGATGTCCAGTTCTCACAACACCATTTGTTGAAGAGGCTATTTTTATTCCATTTTATGTTTCTTCCCCCTTTGTCAAATATTAATTGACCATAGAGACTTGGGTTTATTTCTGGGCTCTCTGTTCTGTTCCATTGGTCTATGTGCCTGTTTTTATGACAGTACCAGGCTGTTTTGATTATAGTGGCCTTATAATACAGTTTGGTATCAGGTATTGTGATCCCTCCTACTTTGCTCTTCTTTTTCAAAAGTGCAGCAGCTATTCAGGGTCGTTTATGGTTCCATATAAATTTTTGAAATGTTTGCTCTATGTATGTGAAATAAGCCATTGGTACTTTGACAGGTATTGCATTGAATCTGTAAATTGCTTTGGGTAATATGGACATTTTGATGATGTTAAATCTTCCAATCCATGAACATGTTATATGTTTCCATTTGTTTGTGTCTTCCTTGATTTTATTCTTCAGCGTTGTGTAGTTTTCTTAGTACAGGTTTTTTACCTCCTTGGGTAGGTTTTTTCTTAGGTATTTTTATTTATCTTTTTGCTATATTTAATGGGATTTTTTATTGTTATATGTTATGGCAGTTATAGAAAACCATTATAGATCCTTAACAAAGAACCCCTCAAATAAAAAGTACTCACGCCTGTGAGCGTGGCAAGATGGTGAAAAAAAAAGAAAGGGAAATTAAGAAAACACCCATTCACAATCATTTCAAAAAGAATGAAATACCTACAAATAAATTTAACCAAGAATGTAAAAAACCTATACTCAGAAAATTATAATATACTGAAGATAAAAATTGAATAAAATACAAATACTTGAAAGCATATACCGTGTTCATGGATAGGAAGAATTAACATCTTTAAAATGTCCATACTACCCAAAGCAATATACAGAATCAATGCAGTTTCTATCAAGATACCAATAACATATTTCACAGAACTAGAACAAATATTTCAAAAATTTATATGGAACCACAAAAGCCCTTAATACCAATAGCGATCTTGAAAAAGAAGAACAAAGTTGGAGGAATTACACTACCTAATATCAAACTATACTATAAGGCCATAGTAATCAAAAAGACATCGTACTGTCATAAAAACAGACATAGATCAGTGGAACAGAATTGAGAGCTCAGAAATAAACCAACTTATTTTCTAGTCAATCAATATTTGACACAGAAGGCAAAAATGTAAAATAGGCTAAAGATAGCTTATTCAATAAATGGTGTTGTGAAAACTAGGCAAATCTGTGCAAAAAAAAAAAAAAACTAGAGCACCTTCTTATGACACACAAAAGAATAAATTCAAAATAGATTAAAGACATAAATATTAGACTTGAAGCCCAAAAAATCCTAGAAGAAAACATAGGCAGTAAAATCTCAGACATTTCTCAAAACAATATTTTATCTGAAATATCCCCTCAGGCAAAGGAAACAGAAGAAAACATAAACAATGGGACTACATCAAACTAAAAAGGTTTTGCACAGCAAAGGAACCTGTCAACAAAATGAAAAGACAATCAACTGAATGAAAGAACATATTTGCCAATTAAATATCTGATAAGGGGTTAATATCCAAAATTCTAAAGAACTTATCAAACTTTACACCAAAAACAAACAAACAACCCAATTAAAAAGTGGGCCATGCCTTGTGTGGTTCAGTGGATTGAGCACTATCCTTCAAACCAAAAGGTTGCCAGTACAATTCCCAGTCAGGGTACGTGCTGGGGTTAAGGGCCAGGTCACCAGTTGGGGGCATATAAGAAACAACCAATCACACATCAGTGTTTCTCTTTCTCTCTCCCCCCATCTGTTCTCTCTCTATATATAAATAAATAAATTTAAAAAATGTTTTTAAACAATGGTCAGAGAACCTGAATGGACACTCCTCCCTAGAGGACATTCAAATGGCCAAAAGCATGTGAAAAGATGCTCAATGTCATTCATTTTCAGAGGAATGCAAATTAAAATCACAATGAGATATCACCTTTCACCTGTCAGAACAGCCATCATTAATAAATCAACAAAGTAGTACTTGCAAGGATGTAAAGGCGAATTATTGTGTACTGTTGGTAGGAATGCAGATTGATGCAGCCACTATGAAAAATAGAATATATATTCCACAAAAATTAAAAATGGAAGTGCCTTATGACCCAGCAATTCACTTCTGAGTATTTATCTGAAGAAACCCAGAACAGTAATTCAAAAGAATATATGCAGTACTATGTTCATTGCAGTGTTATTTACAATAACCAAGATATGAAAGAACCCAAGTGTCCATCAATAGATGAGTGTATAAAAAAGTGTTAGTATATATACAATGGAACACTGCTTGGCCATAACAAATGAAATATTACTGGAGTTCCAGCCCAGATGGAGGCGTAGGTAGAAACCCTTCACTTCCTTGCACAACCAAAAGGAGGATAACAACCAATCTAAAATAAATAAACAACCAGAAGTGCTAGAAAATCAAACTGCACAGAACTAGGACAACCACAGAATTAAAGAAACAGTCAAACAGAACAACCAGACCGGTGAGATAGTAAACAGAGAGAAACCATGGCAAGGCAGTGACCCTGTAGACTGGGCTGGCTTCAGGGGAAACTGAGACTCATAGTGGACTGTGGACTACAGCAGTTACTGTGGCAGGAGAAACTCCCAGTGTCACATGAGAGTTTTTTTTAAAAGTGGGCTAGAGATGAGCAGGCAAGCTGTCTTGTTCCCTCTCTGGCCCCTCCCACACAAGCAGCACTGTAGCACAGCAAGGAGGGTTGCCCTGCCTGAGTGAAGGCATAAGACCCTGCCCCCTTAAAACTTACAACTTAAAAGGGGCCCCAAACAAAAATGTAGGGCCAAAATGAAAGAACAGAGCAAAACCTCAGAAAGAGAGCTAAGCAGTGAGGAAATAGCCAACCTATCTGATGGAGAATTTAAAACCCTGGTAATCAAAATGCTCACAGATCTGACTGAGCTTGGTGGAAAAATGAGAGAACAAATGAAAGATACCCAAAATGAAATAAAGCGAAATTTTCAGGGAACTAAGAGTGACAGGAAGGAAACTATGATCAAATCAATGATTTGGAACAAAAGGAAGAAATAAACATTCAACCAAAACAGAATGAACAAAATTCAAACGAAAATGAGGAGAGACTTAGGAACCTCCAGGACATCTTTAAATGTTCCAACATCTGAATCATAGGGGTGCCAGAAGGAGAAGAGGAAGAGCAAGAAATTGAAAACTTATTTGAAAACATAATGAAGGAGAACTTCCCTAGTCTGGCAAAGGAAATATACTTCCAGGAAATCCAGGAAGCTCAGAGAGTCCCAAAGAAGTTGGACCCGAGGAAGCACACACCAGAGCACATCAGAATTACATTCCACAAGATTAAAGACAAGGAGAGAATCTTACGAGCAGTGAGAGAAAAGGAGACAGTTACCTACAAAGGAGTTCCTATAAGACTATCAGCAGATTTCTCAAAACAAACCTTGTAGGCCAGAAGGGGCTGGAAGGATGTATTCCAAATCATGAAAGGCAAAGACCTCCATCCAAGATTGCTCTATCCTGCAAAGGTTTCATTTAGAATGGAAGGACAGATAAAGTGCTTCTCAGATAAGGTTAAGTTAAAGGAGTTCATCATCACCAAGCCCTTATTTTATGAAATGTTAAAGGGACTTATCTAAGAAAAAGAAGATAAAAAACATGTATAGTAAAATGACAGCAAACTCACAATTACTAACAACCACACCTAAAACAAAAACAAACTAAGCAAACAATTAGAACAGGAACAGAACCACAGACATGAAGATCACATGGAGGGATAGCAACAGGGGAGTGGGAGGAGGAGAGAAGGGGAAAAGGTACAGAGAATAAGCAGCATAGATGGTAGGTATAAAATAGACAGGGGGAGGGCAAGAATAGTATGGGAAATGTAAAAGCTAAAGAACTTAAGACACATGAACATGAACTAAAGGGGGGGATGTGGGTGGGAGTGGGTGTTCAGGGTGAAGAGGAATGAAGGGAGGAAATGGGACAGCTGTAATAGCATAATCAATAAAATACATTTTTTAAAAAAGAACAGACATATAGACCAATGGAACAGAATAAAGGAGCTCAGAAATAAACCCAAGTCTCTATGGTCAATTAATATTTCACAAGCGGGACAGAAGCATATAATGGAGTGAAAATAGCCTCTTCAACCAATTGGGAGAGCTGATTAGCTGGAACTCGATCACTGACGTACACCATACACAAAAATAAATTCAAGGTGGATAAAAGACTTAAATATGAGTGTGACACCATAAAAGACCTAGAGGAGAACATAGGCAGGAAAATCTCAGATATTACATGCAGCAATATTTTCACAGATATGTTCACTAAAGCAAGGGACATAAAGGAAAGAATAAAAAAATGGGATCTCATCAAAATTAAGTTTCTGCATAGCTAAAGAAAATCACATTAAAATGAAAAAAAGAATAACCATATGAGAAAACATATTCTCAAATGATACTTCAGACAAGTTTTGATCTCCAAAATATATAAGGAACTCACGTGATTCTACTGCAGGAAGACAAATAGCCCAATTAAAAAGTGGGCAAAAGACTTGAACAGACACTTCTGCAAGGAGGACATACGAAGAGCCCAGAGACACATGAAAAGATGCTCAGTACCACTAGACATCAGAGCGTTGCAAATTAAAAAAACAATGAGATACCACTTTACATCAGTGAGAATGGCCATCACAAAAAAATCAACAAACAACAAGTGTTGAAGATGTTGTGGAGAAAAGAGAACCCTAGTGCACCCTTGGTGGGAATGCAGATTGTGGCAGCCACTGTGGAAAACAGTATAGAACTTTCTCAGAAAATTAAAATTCATACTGCCTTTTGACCCAGCAATACCACTATTGGGATTATACCATAAGGATCCTGAAATACTAATTGAAAAGAACCTATGCACCCCAGTGTTCACAGTAGCACAATTTACAATAGCCAACTGCTAGAAGCAAACTAAGTGCCCGTCAGTAAATGAGTGGCTCAAAAAACTGTGCTACATTTACATAATGGCATACTACAAAGCAGAAAGAAAGATGTAGCTCCTACATTTCACAACAGCATGGATGGAACTGTACAGCATGATGCTAAGTGAAATAAGCCAGGAGAAGAAAGACAAATACCGTATGATCTCACCTCTAAGTGGAACCTAATCTACACAAGCAAGAAAAATATATCCAGAGACATTGTAATAAAGAACAAACTGACAAGAACCAGAGTGGAGCAGGGAGAGAGATAATAGGGGAAATGGCCATCAAGGAACATGTATAAAGGACATATGGACAAATCAAAGGGTGTAAGTTCAAGGGTGGGAGGCAGGGATGGGTGTGGTGGGGGGACATGGTGGGGTGAAAATGGAGACAATTGTACTTGAACAACAATTTTAAAAAGTTTCATTTCTCCATGTGTTAGATTTCACATAAAAACATTTAAAAATAAAGCAATGAATCTATTAATATTTCGCGCCTGTCCCCTGGTGTGATATGCAAGCATATCTTTAGGGTATATAATGGAGCAGAATAGTGAGGTCATAGGAAATGCAGAGTTCACACTTCCAACATGGTGCCAAATTATTTTCCCAATTGATTGTGCCAATTTACACCCCACCAGCAGTGTTAAATTGTTCTCAATAAATCACTTCTTCACCAACATTTTATATTAGATTTTTTTATTTTATTTCCTCCAGAAAGTATAGAAATTTACCTCATTGTTATCTAAATGTTTACTTTACTGACTACAAAAATATCATGGGATCTTTTCTTGTGTTTCATCTTATTTATTCAATCTTTGCATGTGGCTGGGACTGTTTTTGAGTTGTATAAGAAAACATTTCCTATGCCAAGGTTAGACATCCTATAATTTTTTGAAAAGTGTTTAAATTTTACTGTTCTCATTTTTATCTCATTCATCTCGAATTAAGTTCAAGTAGGCTATAAGATAGGAATTTAACTTTATTCTTTTCTATATGAGTACACTGTTGATCCAATATCATTTACTGGATAATCCATATTTTACCCAGGGAACCATCATATGTCAAGTCTTCATATATTGGTGGGTCTGTTTCTAAACTCAGTTCTTTTACATTGGTCTATTTGCCTATCTTTGTGTCCATATCACATTGATTAACTGCTATAATTTTGTGATAATTCTTGTTATCCAATTGAGTTCCCCAATATTTCTTTTTTTAGGAATATCTTGACTATTACTAGCTTTTAATATAAGATTTTGTGGCTTGTTGGCAGCCCTTATTAAAATGCTTCTGGATTCTTACATAAGTGGCATCTATGTCTTCTAGAAAAACAAATAATAGCTAACTTGGAATGCTCTTCTAGGTGCTTTACTTGCATCAGTTGACTGGATCCTCATAACAGCCCTATGAGTCACTGATACACACAGGGCAGAGCAGTGGAGTGATGTCTACGCAAAAGTTAAACACAATACTAACACTGATGAAGAGTGCTCTGATTTTTATCATCATCATGGCCCAGTAACTCTAAACAACATCAGGAAAAAAAATACTCCTCTAGGAAAACAAAAATTTTTTTGTCAATCAGAGTCCCAACAATGACTGCAATTACTGATTAATTTTAATTATTTGCATGTGTAAGCTTCAAATTGGCACATTTTTATTACTTATCCCTTTATAAATACTGCATTGTACATGGAAGTTGTTTCAGAGAAATCTCATACAGTTGTCTCCTAACCCATGTGAACTCAGCTACAGGCTGTTTTGTATATGGAAGTTCCTAGATTCAGAGATGTTTGAGCTCACTTTGCATCAGGCACAAATATGTCTCCAACAGCTAGGGTAGATTGCAAATAAACCGTGATAGTTCAGTGCATACAAAGGCAAATAAGCAAAATTTGAGTTACATCAGTTATGTTATTTTATGTAAACACTATGTGTAGTTTTCATTTGTGTTTAACATTCAAGACAATGAAACAGAAAACAAACCATGAGGTTTTCAAAGTATGCAATTGAGTTCAAATCTGAAAAATTGTATGATTTGAATATCTGTAAAGTAGAGGTGACTCCTGAAAAAATCAGCTTAAGATGGTGGCCTAGCTAAACACAGCTCACCTCCTCACATGACCACATCAATTTTACAACTAAATTATAGAAGAGCCATCACTCAGAAGCAGCAGACATTGAATTGAATGGAGGTTCTGCAACCATGGGATAAAAGAATCCACACCCATCTAGCTGATAGGAGAGGCAGAGACATGGAGATGCAGAACAGGTTTGTCCCACACCCATGTGTGGCAGAAAAAAAAGGGAGGGATATCTCAAAAGCAAGGGTCCCAGCCCAACACCTAGAGCCCTACCCAAAGTCCCAATGCTGGGAATATATGTCCCAAGGCTTCTGGCTGTAAAAAGCAGTGGAGATTGAGTCAGTGAAAGCAACTGCTGGATTTCCAGGCAGTTCCTCTTAAAAAGCCCACATACTGACTTACTCATGCTCATTTCCACTGAGCTCCAGCACTGGAACATCAGCAGAAAAGGCACCAGTGGCATATGGGGAGGGACTGAAGTGTCTGGCATCAGGGTGAGACCTTGGGGACAGCTTTCTTCCAGGCACAACTGCTGACAGAGGCCATTGATCCTCTTCTGAGCCTTCCCCTCACAGAGCCACAGAGCACTGTGGGTGCCATATCTGAGGCTCCTTCAACCTCACCCACACTGTTTTCCCAGCCCTGGTGATTCCCTGAGGCTCTATCCAACCCAACTTGTTGGCGCACCCTAGTGGTTAACAATGACTTTTCCATATGAATGACTTATCTTGGCACACACTACAGATCTCCCTAAAATCTCTCAAACAAGCAGCAGCTGGCCCCAAGAGAGCCCCCATACCTTGCTAAGTATCTCCAGGATTGGCACTAGCAGCAGTTGGCCTTGATTCACAGCCTGGCCTCGCTAGAGCCCCTCCAAGCCCAGCACAAGAAGCAGCCAGCTGCATATTGCTTTATAGTTTATGCCAAGTGGCCCCAGACAGAACACAAACAGGCACCAGAGCCCAGCTAAAATAAGCCTTACTCTGTGGAGTTGGCTTCTGTACAGCTGATCCTCTATGGAGGACAGAGATTGCTGGTCAATGGTCACAGAGAGTCCCTGTTGTTGACTGGCCTGAGTAAATTCCTACCATTGGCCTGCCAACAGCAGTCAAGGCTCAACTACAAGAGGAAGATGTACTCAGCCCACATGGAAAGCACAACTCGAGTACCCAGCATGGGTGACATGGGAGGTTGTGCCACTGGAGCCCACAGGACACCTACTACATTAGACTACACTACTGAGACAGGGACTCATTGCACATCTACCTAATACATAGAAACAAACACAGGGAGGCTGTCAAGATGAGGAGACAAAGAAACATAGCCCAAATAAAAGAACCGATCAAATATTAAAAAAAGAACTAAACAAAATGTAGATAAACAATTTTTCAGATGCTGAGTTCAAAACACTAGTAATCAGAATGCTCAAGGAACTTATTGACGACCTCAACAGGATAAAAAAGTTCCAGTCGGAAATGAAGTATATACTCATTGAAATAAAGAACAGTTTATAGGGAAACAACAGTAGAGTGGAGAAGCCTAAAATCAAATCAATAATTTGCAACATGAGGAAGAAAAAAGAAGCCCAGCCAGAACAGCAACAAGAAAAAAGAATAATTAAAAAAAAAAAAAAACCGATAATACAAGGAGCCTCTAGGACAACTTCAAGTGTACCAACATTCACACCATAGGGGTGCCAGAAAGAGCAAGAAATTGGAAACCTATTTGAAAAAAATAATTAAAGAAAACTTCCCTAATTTGGTAAAGAAAATAGACATGGAAGTCCGGGAAGCACACCTGGTCACAAACAAGATGGACACAAAAAAGCCCACAACAAGATACATCATAATTAGAATGCCAAAGATTAAAGATAAAGAGAGAATCTTAAAAACAGCATGAGAAAAGTAGGTTGTTTCCTGCAAGAGAGTTCCCATAACACTGTCAGCTGATTTCTCAAAGAAACTTTGCAGTTTAAAGGGAATTGGCAGAAGGAAGGGAAGATGGTGGAGGAGTGAATGGAAGTCAAACTGACCTCCTCCCAGGATCAATCTGGAATTACAGCTCAGTTGTGGAGAAACCACCCAGAACAAATAACTGAGAAATAGCCAGAGAGAACCATATAACTTTGGACATACGGAACCACCTTCAGCACAACCACTCTGATAAGTAATGCAGTGGAGACTCAAGAGGGCTGGCTGGGTGACCACAGGTGGCAGCACTGATGAAATAATTAAATAAATGATTGGATCCCCTGAAGAAAACTGAGGTCTCAACCCTAAGCTAGGATTCCCAGCCTAGAACACCAGAGCCCAAAAAGTACACAGATAACCAACGGAAAAAGCAGCAGGATTGCTTTCTGCCAGAGACAGATGTTTGTACATGTAAGGGCCATTTAAATGGCCAACAAACAAATTTTCATTTGCAGTCACTTACTCAGGGCTCAGGCAAAGGCAGAGGTAGCATGGACTAGAGATGCTTGAGGAGAGACTGGGTACAAAGGCTTTGAGGAGAGAACAGAGAAGAGTAGCCTCTAGGATCCCAGTGCTGAGTCATCCACCAGATGGCAGCAGCCTTTATGCTCAGGGAGACCACTCCCCTATGAGAGGCAGTAGCCTGTGGGGAAGCAATAGCCCTGACCCAAGGAGGGTCACTGCCTTGGCCCTTCGGTGCTTATGCCTGCCTGCTGAGTTCTAGTGACCTAATAAACAACTGAAGGAGACAGGCAGAAACAGTAGATCACTGGCAAAGGAGGGGCAGAGTGGACTAGAGAGATTTGAGGAGAGATTGAGGACTGAGGCTTTGAAGAAAGAACTGAGAAAGTAACTGCCAGGATCCAGTGCTGAGCCAGCCACCACACACAGCAATCATCCTGCTCAGGCAGACCACTCCCCTACAAGCAGCAGCTACCTGAGAAGAAACAACAGCCCCCACCCCAGGAGGGATTCTGCCCCACCCTACAGTGCTTAAACCTGACTGCAGAGTGCAGAGGTACTATATTAACAATTGAAAGAGACAGTCAGTGACAGAGATCACTGAAAGTATGGAACAAGCTTTCTAAGGTCAGATGGGGTCAACATCTGACATCACCAGGCAGATCCAGAAAAAAAAACAGTGGTAAATACAAGAGGCTACCTATATGAAAGCCACTGTGGTCTCCTTCATGATTTGTGATATATTCTTTCCTGCATAGCTTTATAACATTCATTTCTTGTCCAGCAAATTTGCATATAATGTCACTAGATTTTATACTACAGTGTATTTCAATCCACATATTTTGCCCCTCCCTTCTCTCAGCCCATCTTACCTTCCTCTTTCCTTGCAATATTCTCATTTCAAATTTGGTTTTCTCTCTAGCTACAACTTGTTTTTGTTCTACACTCATACTATTTCTCTCCTGTCCAGACACTCAAAATAAATTCTTTTGTCTAGGGTCATTTCATATCCTTTTGCCCAGCTTTTAAAATACTCGTGTTCTTTCTACACCTGTCACAAACTTGGCTAGTTGGTTGTGGGTAGGGTAGTTGTTGCATTGTTTTTTCAAGGTTATCTCTAGAGCTTCACTAATTCTGTGTTTCAAATAACAAATTTTACTGGACCTCTCTCCTATTCTTTTATTTTTTGAGTCAAATTTTTATTATGCCATCTTAGCCTGCTTTTTTCTTTTTTTTATCTTTCTTCTATTTCTTTTCCATCCTCCCCTTTTATTTTCTATATTCTCCTTTTTTTCCTTTACATTTTAAATTTTAATTTCCCATCACTTAGTCTAGTTTTTGTCCCTCACTTTTAGTGTTCCCTCCCCCCCTATTGTTACAGAATGCACAGGAGCAAGGAGGGATATGATATACTATTATCAAAAGGACCCCCCACTAGGCTCGCATTTTCTACCACCAAAGGAAAGAGGTCTCTCAATGCCAGAGATTTGTGGAAAGGAAACAAAATGTTTATTTAAGGCTATACAGACTTAAAGTAGTGACCTAATGCCTTCATTAAAATATCAAAGTCCTTTAGGATACCCACAGACTCACACAGTCCTTCCTTCTCCCTCTGCCCTTATATGGGGTACCATATCTCAGGAAAAGAAGTAGTCTGGGACTCAGGCTTCTGGCAGCCACATGGCCCTCTCTTCACCAAGGCTGCGGGGAGGGTCTCCACTCTGCCAAAGCCACGTGGTTCTCTTCCTCACATGGCTGCAGTGGGTTTCCACTCTGCCAGAAGCACGTGCCTCTCCCTTCAATGGCTGCCAAGTCCAGTTTTAAATCCTTGAGCCAATCTTCCTCTGTAGCCCCATTTTCAACTCCTCCCACAATTGGCTACACTTGCCAGCACTCCCATATCCTTCCAACTTTACTGGGCTGCCATAGAGAGTCTGGGAAGGTGTGTCCCCATGGTGCAGAGCCAATCATGTCCAAGCTGTCATGCAGGAATTGTCACCTGGGGGACCTGCCCCAGGTTACATCTTGGGAGGAAGTCCCATTTCATTCCCCTGGCTCAGAGCATGGCCACAGCTAGTTAACATATCTGTGCAGCCGGTTAAAGGTTATAGATATGTTAAATGACCATGCCATGGATTAGCTGCAAAGCTGTTGCTGTACAAAACAGCTCTCAATGGCCCTGCTCCATTTGTCCTTTCCCCAACTCACACCTGTTAGGGGGTTGGGGTGAGGACATCTTATATGTCTTTCTAATATTTCCTAGGAACCTTGAGTTCTGGACCCCATTCCAAGTCTCTTTTGGGGGCCCCCTCTTGGTTGCACACTGTTTCACTATCATTACAAAATCACTTCCCATTCCATTAAACATCTGTTAGACTTTTCTTATTTCTTTTTTCCTGCTTATTCCCATACCTTCTATATTAATTTTAGATTATTTCTTGTTGATAGTGCTCTGGTGGATCTTTCTCTCCAATTTGACCCCCATAATTTTGTTAATTATTTAATATTTTCTCTTCTTTTCTCTTTCTTTCCCTCACTTTATTTTATTTTATATTATTTTAATTTCTGTTTAAACCTAATATTATACACTTCCCTTCTCATACTCTATTCCATACTCTTCATTCCTTTTCTTTATTCATGAGGTAAGCTTTACCTTGTCTCCATCCATTACTCCAACTCCCAACTCTTATTAGTGCTCTTCCCTCTACCCTCTCAAAATCATTTCCCTTTCAGTAGTTCATCTCATATCAACTCTCTTTTCTCATAATAGTCTTAATCTCATTACACTCTTATTAATACTGGTTCATTTGCTATTGATAATGGGACTGTTGGTGGGAGCTATATTTGCAGGTTGCGGTGTGTTTTTTTGGTTCTGTGATTTTGTTCAGTCAGCGCCTGAACAATAGCACACACAATGTGGTGGGAGTATGACCCTCAGTCAGCAAGCAGCAGGAAAGGAACCACGAAAGAACAACCCAACAACAATCGAAATCCAATTACATCAGAAAAACCAGCATAAAAGGCACAAAGGACCTCCCAAGAACACCAAGTTCAGGTGATCAAGGAGACTGCACCACTATATCTCACAAACTTCCTACCAATGAAGTTGACACCACAAAGTCAGAAAGTCAAAACAGATCAATTTAAAAAACAGTAGCAAACATGAAGAGTTCCACAAACAATGAGAAGACAAAGAAACTAAACCCAATCTAAAGGAAAGGAGGAATCCTCAGAAAGAATACTAAATGAAAGAGAGGCAAGTCAACTATCAAATATTGAATTTAAAGCAATGGTTACCAGGAAGCTCAATGAGCTCACAGAGAATTACCGGTAACTACAGGGAAACTACAATGAACTCACTGCAAACTATATCAACATGAAAAAGGAAATAAAAACTATCAACAAAGGCCAAGAGGAAATGAAGAATACAATTTCTGAGCAGGCAATTTCATTGAGCAGGCTCAATGAAGCAGAGGATCGGATCAGTGAACTGGAGAAGAAACTAGAAAAAAAAAACTCCCAAAAAGAGCAAGAAAAAGGAAAAAAACTGAAAAAATAAAGAGGTGTTAAGGAAAATGCAGGACAACTGCAGAGGGTCCCAATCAAGAGGAATCCAAAAAGGCCCACTGCAAGACACATCACAATTAAAATAGAAAAATTTAAAGACAAAGAGAGAATATTAAAGGCAGCAAGGGAGAAACAGGAAGTAACATACAGGGGAGCCCCCATACAGCTAGCAGCTGACTTCTCAATGGAAACATAACAAGCCACAAAAGAATGGGAAGAAATATTCCAAGTAATGAAAAACAAAGGCCTGTAACCAAGATTACTCTATCCAGGGAGCCTGTCAATTAAAATGAAAGGACAAATAAGAAGCTTCGTGGACAAAAGCAGCCTCAAAGAGTACACCTCCACCAAACCAGCTCTGCAAGAGATGCTAAAGGGACTGTTTTAAGAAGAGGGGGAAAATCAGTGAGAGAGAAAGGAGAAAAGCTACAAAGGCAGTGAAATTGCAATGAATAAGTACCTATCAATAATAACCTTAAATGTAAATGGATTAAATGTTCCAATCAAAACACATAGAGTAGCTGAATGGATAAGAAGACATGACCCACACATATGCTGCCTACAAGAGACCCATCTCAGGACAAAAGACCTACACAGATTGAAGTGACGGGCTGAAAAAAAAATATTCCATGCAAAGAAACGGGGGGGGGGGGAGCTGGAACAGCAATACTTATATCTGACAAAATAGATTTCCAAAAAAAGACCACAAAAAGAGACCCAGAAGGTCACCTCATAATACTCAAGGAAAGAATTCATCAAGAAGACATATATGCACCCAATATAGGAGCACCTAAATATACAAGGAAAATTTTGGAGGACTTCAAGAAAGATATAGATTATCTTTCTAGGGGATTTTATTTATACTAGGGGATTTCAACCCCACTGTCAAAAATGGACAGATCTTCCAAACAAAATATAAACAAGGATATTGTGGCATTGAACAATGCCCTAGATGAAATGGACTTAACTGATATATACAGAACCTTTCATCCCAAAGAAGCTAAATACCTATTCTTTTCAAATGCACATGGAATGTATCAAAGATAGACCAAATCATAGGACAAAAACAAGCCTCAACAAATTCAAGAAATTGAAATTATATGAAGCATTTTCTCAGACCACAAGAAACTAAAACTAGAACCCAATCCCAAGGAAAAAACTCAAAAACACAAAAAAATTATGGAGATTGAATACCATGTTATTAAACAATGAATGGGTCAAGAATGAAATCAAGGAAGAAATTTAAAAGTTTCTGGAAACAAATGAAAATGAACTGACAATAGTCCAAAACTTATGGGACACAGCAAAGGCAGTCCTGAGAGGAAAGTTTATAGCAACACAGGCCTACCTAAAAAAAGATAGAAACATTTCAAATAAGCAACTTAACCTTACATCTACGAGAACTTGAGGAACAACAACAAAGACAGCCCAGAGCAAGTAGAAGGAATGAAATAACCAAGATCATACCAGAATTAAATAAGACAGATACTAAAGAAACAATTCTGAGGATCAATAAATACAGGAGCTGATTCTTTGAAAAGATAGACAAAATCAACAAGCCTTTAAGCAGACTCATCAAGAAAAAAAGGGACAGGACCCAAATAAACACAATCAGAAGTGAAAGAGGAGATATTGCAACTCATACCACAGAAGCACAAAGGATTGTAAGAAATTACTACAAATATCTATATGCCAAGAAATTTGAAAAGCAAGGTGAAATGGACAAAATTCTAGAAAAATCTAATCTTCCAAAACTGAAGAAGCAGAAAGCCTGAATGAACCAATAACAGCTAATGAAATTGAAGCAGTAATCAAAATATTTCCAGCACACAAAAGCACTGGCATGGATAGTTTCATAGGAGAATTTGACAAACTATCTAAGGAAGAGCTACTCCTATCTTTCACAGACTTTTCAAAAAAAAAAAAATCCAAGAACATGAAGGACTCCCAAACTCTTTTTATGAAGCCATCATCATCCTAATTTTAAAACCAGATAAAACACAACAGAGAAAGAAAACTTCAGGTCAATATTGCTGATGATCACAGATGCTAAAATTGTCAACAAAATGTTGGCAAACAGCATCCAGCAATACATTAAAAAAATTATACAGCATGATCAAGTGAGATTCATCCAAAGGATGTGAGGGTGGTACAATATTCACAAAACAATAAACATAATACATCACATAAACAAAAGCAAAGACAAAAATCACATGATTATATCAATAAATGAAGAAAAAGCATTTGATAATAAGTACAGCATCCATTTATGATAAAAAAAACACTCAGCAAAGTGCGAATAGAGGGAGCATTCCTCAACATAATGAAGGCCATATATGAGACACCTACAGCCAGCATCATACTCAATGGGCAAAATTTAGAGCTTTCCCACAAAGATCAGGAACAAGACAAGGTTGTCCACTTTCACCACTTCTAGTCAACATAGTATCGGAAGTCCTAGCCACAGCAATCAGACAAAAAGAAATAAAATGCATCAAAATTGGAAAGTAGGAAGTAAAACTTATTGTTTGCAGATGACATGATAGTGTATGTACAAAATCCTACAGACTCCAAAAAAACTATTTGATCCAATAAGTGAATTTGGCAAAACAGTGGGATACAAATTCAGTATTTAGAAATCAAAGGCCTTTTTGTACACTAACACTGAAATATCAGAAACAGAAATCAGGAAAATAATCCCATTTGATATATTAACAAGAAAAATAAAATACCTAGGAGTAAACCTAACTAAGGAGGTAAAAGACCTGCACTCAGAAATCTACACAACACTGAAGAAAGAAATTAAGGAAGACACAAACAAATAGAATCATATACCGTGTTCACAGATTGGAAGAATTAACATCATCAAAATGTCTATACTACCCAAAGCAATTTATAGATTCAGTGAAATCCTTATTAAAATACCAGTGACATATTTCACAGACATAGAACAAACACTTCAAATATTTATATGGAACCATAAATGACCCAAAAGAGCTGCAGCAATTTTGAGAAAGAAGAATCCAGTACATGGGATCACCATACCTGACATCAAACTATGTTACAAGGTCACAGTAATCAAAACAGCCTAGTACTGGCATAAGAACAGATATATAGATCAATGGAACAGACTAGAGAGCCCAGAAAAAAAAAATGAAGTCTCTATGGTCAATTAATATTAGACAAAGGGGGCAGAAACATAATATGAAATCAAAATAGCCTTTTTAACAAATGGTGTTGGGAGATCTGGACAGCTACATGCAAAACAATGAAACTTGAGCATCAACTTACACCATACAAAAAATAAACTCAAGATGGATAAAAGACTTAAACATAAGCTATGACACCATTAAAATCCTAGAGGAGAACATAGGCAGGAAAATCTCAGATAGTGTATGTAGCAATATTTTCACTAATATGTCCCCTGGAGCAAAGGTAATAATGGAAAGAATAAACAAATTGGACTTCATCAAATTAACAAGCTTCTACATGACAAAAGAAAACATTAGCAAAATGAAAAAGAACCAACTGTATGGGAAAACATATTTGCCAATGATAACTCAGACAAAGGTTTGATCTCCAAAATATAGAAAGAACTCACATGATTCCACACCAGGAAGACAAACAATCCAATTAAAAAATGGGCAAAGGTCCTGAACAGACACTTCTCCAAGGAGGACATACAGAGGGCCTGGAGACATGTGAAAACATGTGCAGTATCACTAACAATCAGAGAGATGCAAATTAAAACCACAGTGAGCTACCACTTCACACCAGTTAGACTGGCCATCATAAACAAACCGACAAACAATTAGTGCTGGTGGGGTTGTTTAGGAAAGGGGACCCTAGTGCACTCTTGGTGGGAATGAAACCTGCTGCAGCCTCTGTGGAAAACAATATAGGACTTCCTTAAGAAACTAAAAATGGAATTGCCTTTTGACCCAGCATTCCCCCTGCTGGGTTTATACTCTTAGAATCCTGAAACACTAATTCAAAAGAACTTATGCACCCCAATGTTCATAGCAGCACATTTACAGTAGCCAAGTGCTGGAAACAGCCTAGCTGCCTATTGGTAAATGAGTGGATCAATGAACTATGGTACATTTACACATTTGAATACTACACAGCAGAAAGAAAGAAGGAGCTCCTACCCTTTGTGACAGCATGAATGGATCTGGAAAGAATTATGCTAAGTGAAGTAAGCCAAGCAGTGAAAGACGAATACCATATGATCTCACCTATAAGTGGAACCTAGTTAACAAAACAAACCATCAAGCAAAATATAGCCAGAAACATTGAAATTGACAACATGTAACAGGATGCAGCCAAGAGAGGAGCCCCAAATAGGGATTTGTATTAGGGTCCAGAAGAGCTTGAAGATAATTGGCTCCACACCACAGGGCCACACCTGCCCAGAATGCTGGCAGCTGTGGCCAATTGTGGGAGGGGCCAGAAATGGGGCTGCAGAGGAAGATTGGCACTGGGATTTAAATGGAGGCATGGCAGCCATTGGCGTCTCTCTTTTGGGGACCACACATCTTTTTAGGAGCATGTGGCTTTGGTGTCTTGGTTGGGACCACTCAGCTTGGGTGAGAGTCAGGACCACGAGGCTTTGGAAGTGTTCCCTTTTGCTATGTGGAGGGTGCCGGGAGGACTGTGTGTATTGTGGAGAACTTTAGTTCGTATTTCAAATAAATAATAAGTTCCTTTCCTTTTCACTGATCTCTGTCATTGAGAGATGTCTTTCCAATTGGCAGCGGACAATCGAGCCTAGTAGGTGGTCTAGATGGTATTAGTATACCATCCTGGGCGGGAGAGAGGAAGACCCCTGTTCTGTTCTTTAACAAACACACTGACTGGTAACCAGAGGGGAGGGTAGAGGGAAATAACATGGGAAGGAAGGGAAAGGGACGTGAATGAACATGAATGGGGGACCCATGTATGGAGCCAAGGGGAGGTGGTATTGAGGATGGAGGTTTTTGTGCATGGCAGAGGGGAGGCGGTGGTGGGAAAATGGTGACAACTGTTTTTGAACATCAATAAAAGTATATTAAAAAGAAGGAATTGGCAAGGAAAATTCAAAGTGATGAAAAGCAAGTACCTACAATGAAGATTACTCTACCCAGCAAAGCTATTATTTAGAATTGAAGGGCATATAAAGAGCTCCCTAAATTAAAAAATAAATAAATAACTAAAGGAGTTCATCATCACCAAACCATTATTATATGAAATTTAAAGGGACTTAGGTAGCCCTGGCTGGTGTATTTCAGTGGATTGAGCATGGGCTGCAAACCAAAGGGTTGCCAGTTCAATCTACCTACTGGGTTGCAGGCCAGGTCCCCAGTGGGGAACATGTGAGAGGCAACCACAAACTGATGTTTCTCTTCCTCTCTTTCCCCCTCCCTTCCCCTCTCTAAAAATAAATAAATAAAACCTTTAAAAAGGATGTATATAAGATCAAATCTATAAATAAATGGCAATAAATAAATGTGTATCAACAATTGAATCTAAAAAGCAAACTAAGCAAACAAGAACAGAAACAGAATCATAAATAACGAGAACAGCTTGATGGCAGCCAGATAAGAAGGGAGGTTGGGGGAATAGATGAAAATGTGAAAGGATTAAAAAGAACTAATTAGTAGTTACAGAACAGTCATGAATATGTAAAGCAAAGTATAAGAAATGGAGAAGCCAAATAACTTATATACATGACCCATGGAACAAAGGTGTGGGGATTGCCTGAGGGAGTGGAGGATCCTGGTAGGAAGAGGGCAAAGGAGGAAAAATTGGGACAACTGTAATAGCATAATCAACAAAATATAATTAAAAAATAATTGAAATTTATTCTTATGCTTTAAATTTCACTTTAGAACTAAAGAAAAATCAAGAAAATAATTACTAGTTCTGATTATTACCGAATGATTACTGACTGTAATTTTGTTATATAGAAGAAGTGTCGTCAAACAGACACAGAAGATGCATCTGAAAGTGTGCTGCTAGTCTAAGGTAAGCATTCTTCCCATTTTCACAGGAGCATTCTATGATGGGGGACCCACAGTCCAAGCCAGACCCACAACCTTTACCAGGACACTCCACTGGCCCCATGAGACAGAGAACCAGACACACTGAAGGTGCAGTTTGTCCTAGACCAGTGGAAAGAACAGTTCTTGCCTATCAGGACAGTGTTTTGCACCAGTGAACTCAGGGGGAAGTAACTTATGCAAACACTGATTATGGCTAAAATGCCTCAGTATGAGAAGAGGAGGTCAGAGTCCAAGAAGACCTGTGATAAGATGCAGTCAGCTGGAAACCTGTAATAGACCCTAGATCTCTAGGCTATTTCTTGTCTCAATCCCTGTAGAGACCCCATTGCTTTTCCAAGACCTCATCTTTCCTACACAGCATTATTCTCTGTCTGTAGCAGTCATGGTCCCACCCTCCTCTGAGTGCTCAACGTCTGCAGAGCAAGGCTATCTTCTGTAAATGCAGCTTTCTGTTCCCGGGACCATCTGCTCTAGCATTGGGAACCCTCTCCCCATACCCAGAATCAGTCCTCAATACAGAACAATGGAGATTTGGTGGTGAGGTGCCCAGCTCCCTTTACTCTTCATGAGTAATGACACTAAAGAACATGTTCTATATTGTCCCTAAGAGTGTCACAGCAAAGCTGCTCAGTCAAGCACCCTGTACTGCTTGCTTTTCCTCCCTGTCTCACTTTCCCACAACTCAAGTTATTGCTTAGCATCATCTTCTAACTAAGCTATTTGTGATTGACTCCTTGTCTAAGGATGTGCTTCTGTGTATTCCCAGCCTAAGGCAATATTTCATACATCCTTGTTCATTCAGTGACTAGTGCCTAATACATACTAGATGCTCAATAAACTTCACACCACACCAAAAAGCAACTCTTTGAGACTTACCATCTAATCTTTATCTGTGGTTCTATTTTGCTAAAAAAAAAAAAAATACTGGATAGAGGTACTTCCTTTGTCTGAATTTCTCATTCAATTTTTAACCTGGGTATAGCCTGACCTAAGTCAGTGGGCTGTAAAAATGACCAGTTAATTATCCTTTGACCTATGAATCTTTGTTTTATGAAACAGAAAGTCCAGGGTATAGATATCTCTATGAACCTGAGCTACAAGATGAAAAAAACTCTTTTTTTCTGCTTGTCTCCACACAGTACCTCGGAGCAGTAGTCCTTTGAAGTTTTTGTGGATATTGGAATGGACATTACTTATAATCAGGTTTTTTTCTGCAGGCCTTCTCAGAGCCTTTAATGTGCTGCTGTGCATCAAGGTTCACTGTGACAAGGATCACTGTACACTACACTTTTACAAAAAGATCACCAACCCCTGTCCCCACTGCTTTTTAAAATTCAAAAAATCCCATTAGTATTGTGTGGATTAGTGTCTCATAGAAGGCAGGTGGGGAAAGTTTGCATGTTACAATTTTACATCAGTGTGTCTCTTTAGCATCTGAAATTGAGCATGGCATCAATCCTGGAGATACGTCACCGTACCGTCATGTTTCATTTTCCTCTCTACTGGCAGTCTCCCAGTAAGTTATTTACATGACTCACTGCTGGGTAAATCCTGATGGGAGTAAAAATGACACACCTATGTGGATTTTGGATTCCATCATTTCTGGGATTTTCAGCATCACTGCAAAGAATAATTCACGACATGGAGATACGAGTCATATCGGGAGATACGACTGGAAATTTTCTGTTCCCCAATTTGCACTTCTTGTTTGTGTATTGGAGTTTCCCAGGTATAGTGGCAAGAACATTACATTTCAATTCAGAAGACTTGTGATTCAAAACTCAGTACCAATACTGTGTTGCCTAATGAAGACACATAATCTCTCTAAATCTTTGTTTTTCATTTTTAATTCAATGTTTTATTTATTTATATTTAGAAATGAAACCTATAATCATATTCCAGGGTACTATTTTGCATATGTATATCATTGTTACTTTCTAGAGTTACACTTCTAATTAACAAGCATAAATGAAATAATTTAAAACATTTATATAGATACAGAATTAGTATTATGTATAATGCGCATCCTTATTCTTCTCTCAAAATTTTAGGCCAAAAAAAAGTGCACATTATACATGAAAAAATAGGACATATTTTTTAAATACATTTTATTGATTATCTATTACAGTTGTCTCATTTTGTTTTCTCCCCCTTTTTCCCCTTCAGCCTATACCCCTCTCCCATGAGCATTCACTCCCCCACTTAGTTCATATCCATGGGTTGTACATATAAGCTCTTTGGCTTCTACATTTCCCATACTATTCTTAACCTTCCCCTGTCTATTTTCTACCTACCACTTAGTTTTATTATTCCCTGTACCTTTACCCTCATCTCCACCTCACACTTCCCACTGATAACCCTCCATATAATCTCCATTTCTGTGATTCTGTTCTTGTTCTACTTGTTTGCTTAGTTTGTTTCTTTAAGGTACAGTACTTGATAGTTGTGAGTTTGTTGTCATTTTACTGTTCATATTTTTAATCTTCTTTTTCTTAGATAAGTCCCTTTAATAATTCATATAATAAGGGCTTGGTGATGATGAACTCCTTGAACTTGACCTTATCTGGGAAGCACTTTATCGCCCTTCCATTCTAAATGATAGCTTTGCTGGATAGAGTAATCTTGGATGAAGGTCCTTGCCTTTTATGACTTTCAGTACTTTTTTCCAGCCCCTTTTTGCCTGCAAGGTTTCTTTCGAGAAATCTGCTGGTAGTCTAGTGTGAACTCCTTTGTAGATAACTGTCTCCTTTTCTCTTGCTGCTTGTAAGATTCTCTCCTTGTCTTTAATCTTAGGTAATGTAATTCTGATATGCCTTTGTGTGTGCTTCCTTGGGTCCAACTTCTTTGGGACTCTCTGAGCTTCCTGGACTTCTTGGAAGTCTATTTCCTTTGCCAGATTGGGAAAGTTCTCCTTCATTATATTTTCAAGTGAATTTTTCATTTCTTGCTCTTCCTCTTTGCCTTCTGGCGGCCCTATGATTCAGATGTTGGAATGTTTAAAATTGTCCTAGAGGTTCCTAAGCCTCTCTTCATTTTTTTGAATTCTTGTTTCTTCATTCTGTTTTGGTTGAATGTTTATCTCTTCCTTCTCCAAATGGCTGATTTGAGACCCAATTTCCTTCCCTTCACTTTTGTTCCCTGTATATTTCCTAGATTTCACTTGCTGTAGCCTTTACTTTTTCCTCTATGTTGTAATGATACTCAACCATTTCTGTGAGCAT
The DNA here is from genome assembly GCA_004027735.1 of Carollia perspicillata. Lineage (NCBI taxonomy): Eukaryota > Metazoa > Chordata > Mammalia > Chiroptera > Phyllostomidae > Carollia > Carollia perspicillata. Next base: position 23,469 of record PVKM010017016.1, read on the forward strand.
CCTGATTACCAGTGTTTTGAACTCTGCATCTGATAGGTTGGCTACCTCTTTGGGCTTAGTTCTATTTTTTTGAGCTTTGATCTGTTTTTTCACTTGGGTCATATTTTTCGTCTCCGCTTGCCTGTTATGTAGTAAGAGGCAGAGCCTTAGGTATTCACCAGGTCAGGGCAAATCACATTGCTGTGTTGTTGTGGTTCATATGTGGTGGGAGGAGTCTGAGAGGGAGCAATGCCACTTGCTTGGCTCTCCACTGGCTTTCAGTCACTTCTGCCACTATTCACAAGCAAATCGGGCCTTTCTGGTGCTGATTCCCAGGTGGGTGGGTTTGTGTACATCCTAGGACCCTGTGGGTCTCTCCAACAAACTCTCCTGTGAGACTGGTAGTTTCTCCCACCACCACAACCCCCAGATTTTTACAGCCAGAGGTTTTGAGGATTTATTTCCCTGTGCTGGAACCCTGCATTGTATGGTCTGTCTCACTTCCCAGTTATTCCTCCCAGTTTATCTGCACTCAATTCTGGTAATTCCCTGCCCACTAGCCAGGACCTCACCCACCCATTCCTCAGTTGCTGCCTTATCATGTATCCTCTTCACCCCTCCTATCAGTCTGAATGAATGTTTCTTTTTTAAATCCTTGTTTGTCAGCTTCCATACAGTTCAATTTTCTGGCAGTTCTGGTTATTTTTTGTCTTTAAATTTGTTGTTGTCCTCCTTTTGGTTGTGCAAGGAGGCAAAGTGTATCCACCTATGCTTCCATCTTGGCCAGAAGTGCCGCTCTAAATCTCTTAACCTGTGTTAAGATTTAATGCTGTGTGATTGCAGGAAGGAGGGGGATATAAGGGGGCTAAATGGTAATGAAAAATAATACAATAAAACATTTTTTAAAAAATCAAGATTCTGCATAAAAATATCAATTTCTAAATTCTTTTGAAAAATTCCAAAGAGCTGATATCAAAAGAAAATCTCAATTTTTTTAAATAGGGAAAAGAGTTAAACAGACACTTACCAATCAAGTAATGCGAATAGCCAATAAGCCCCCTGAAAAATGCTCAGCTTCATTAGCCATCAGGCAAATACAAAATAAAACCGTGATGATATACCATTACACGCCTATTAGAATGACTGAAGTCAATAAAACGGATAATACCAAGTGCTGACAAGAACACAGAACAATTGGAATTTCTTACATAAACTGTTGGTAGTTTTATCAGGTTAAATATGCCCTTAACATATGACCCAGTTTTTCTTTCCTGGATGTTTACTGTAGAGTAATGAAAAACTACGTTCACAAAAAAACATACATAAATGTTCATAGATTTGTCCATAATCACCTGGAAACAAACCAAATGCTCTTCCATAGGTGAATGGAGAAACAAACTGGCCCATCCATAAAAACTACTCAGCAGTAAAAAGAACTGGTAATACACCCATAACATGAGTGAATCTCAAACTCCTTGAACTAAGTAAAAAAAGCCAGAATCAAAAGAGTACATTCTATATTATTCCATTCACATGACATTCTGAAAAGCCTAATCTGAAGATCAGTGCTTGCTAGAGGCTGAGGTGGATGGAGATTTACTTGAAATGGTCATGAGGGAATTGGGGAGTATAATTAAACTGTTCTGTACCTTGATTTTGATGGTTGTTACAAGACCACTGCATGAACATTCATTGGTCTAAAACTCATCAAACTGCACACTAAAAGAGTGAATTGCACTGGCAATACCTTATACATCAATTAACCTGATACTTATATTTATATTTATATATTTCCCCTAAGCATGCCTTCTGCATGGCCATGGTTGGCCAAGCAAGGTAAAGCTGAAAAGAGAGGTGGGCATGGGAGCTCACCTCTCTCACCTTTATTAGTTTGAGTTCCCCTTAGCAGCACCAAAGATCAAGACTTGGGTGTAAGCAGTCTATTTGGTAGGAGATCTCTGAAAGCAGGAATGAAGGGAATGAGACAAGGAGAGAGGAAAGCCGGTAAAGGATGGGTTAATGATCTGGTCAATCCAGACTTGGGGTGGGAAAAGAAGGGTGTCCAGTGGGCATAGCCCCTTTGTAGAACCGCCTCCTAATTGTTCACTTGCAGGACTGGAGGTTGCCATATCTATTACTGTTGCTGTCTATAATATAAATAACACCACAGCAGGGCTGAGTTAGGCAAGGTTCTATCTGCTTAGGAGAAAAAGTAGGGCATGGCAGCAGACCTATCAAGTACTTAACTGAGGAGGGCAAGAATGGGCAAAATCAGAGGTAGTCGCTGTTGTATGACAGAGCCACAGAGCATGTGCTACACACCCTTCTAGAAGAACTCTCATGCTCACTCTCCTGGCTTGTTGGTGCCCCACCCAGCCCAGGAGATTGTAGGAGCTCATCACTTTCACTAGATGAGATGACAATTGTTCATATTATTTACATGTATTGTACTATTAAATATAACAATAAGGAGGAAAGATGAAGGGAGAACTCTGGACTAAAAAGTAGTAAACTTTGTTTCTACTTCTGAATCTTCCATCAACCAGTTCTAAGACCTTGAGAGAATCATTTCAACCAAAATGGGTCTCAGTAAGCTATCTGGAGCCTGTGTCCCTAAACAGCTGTCATTGCATCCCATCTCAAAGAATGTCTTTCCCTGCAAAGTAGTCACTTCAGGAAGTCTGAAGAGAGATTCTTAAATTCACTCTGGAGACAATTTCCAAAATGTTTTGAGCCTTCTCTTAAGGCTATACATAGAGAGCAAAAGTTATGCTGAAGTACAGTTGTGAGGGTGGCAAATCCATTTCAATTAGAGGATGGTTAAAGGATCTCTCTCTCTCTCTCTCTCTCTCT